>JAOTQY010000008.1:2521888-2532293 GCA_026413445.1 Dolichallabes microphthalmus
GGGCGCGCACGCGCACAGCAAGCAGCCACGCATGCGCACATACGTGCAAGATACACACACACCTCTGCACGTAACACGGTCTGTTTGTATGTGCTGAAGTTCGTAAGTCGGGGACTACCTGTAGTACTAAATGTTTTGGTCTCTAAATACAACGTAATAATATAAAGATGTAATATAAAAGCATAATTGATGGTTTAAAATGTAAAAATCACATTACTTTAATTTGCAGAGCTTCGTCCTGGAGTGAAACAAGTGAACTGCTCAGCGAGAGGTGGCCTGCTGTGGGTCAGCTGGCTTCCACCCTCCAAGAGGCCTATTGAATATGTGATCGAATTGGTTTCAGTGCCTAATAATGAGATTGCTTGGCAAAGAGCGCTGAACAGTGTCAGTACTGTTTCCTTTAAAGGTGATTACCTTTAAATGCAGACTTGATTTGTAAATTATTAGATTTTTCGATAACAAGCAGTGACTAGTAAAAGAGAAGAAAAACAGCAACATGAGGTATTCAGTATGGTAATGCTTTTAAAAATCAGTCTAATGTCCACATGGCTAACATTTGAATTTGTTTGAATGCACGAGAAAACAAGACAGAAGAGGAGAAATAAGCAATAGTGTATTTAATTGTCAGCAATTTCTGTATTCTAATGTTATAATATAGCATGTAAGATTTGGATGGATAACTGTGATACCTGTCATTCTAGCTTAATTAAATTTCATTTTCCATTTAATTGAGAAGGAACAGAATGCTCTTTTTATATACTTTCAAGTTGTAAGGTGTTATTTGTATAATATACATATATCATAAAGATTGTAATATAATCAGCATAAATGTCAGAGGTGATCATAACAGTGTATGATTGAGGATTATTTTGCATCGCTTTGTATGCACTTTTTTTGAGGTTTGATCCACTAAATTTTGCATTTCCACTATTCAGACTTGAAACCATTTAAGCGCTACAACATATCAGTCTACCCAATGTATCGAGAAAGAAACTCCTACATACCAAGGACACTGGGCACTGTACAAGCCTATCTCCAGGAACAAGGTATGTATATTTTCTCATCATGATTTCCACAGATGATTTTCCTTTGATCGTGTGAGTTTAATCTTTGTATAGTGAAATGTGAATTTGTGCAATGATCACGACACAGAGCATTTGCCTGATTTAAGCGTGTCTGATTCAAATATCAATTTTCTTTACATCTCCAGCTCCTCGCAGAGGTCCCACTGTTAATGTGACCGCAACTGGAAAAAACAGCGCTCAGCTGAAATGGGACGAAATTCCTATTGATGATCAGCAAGGATTTATTACTAATTACACAATCATCTATAAAACAGGAAACAAAGAGCACAGTAAGGCATTTTCGTTGTCTAATGTATAGTTTTTTTTTTTTTTTTGCCTTGCTTTGCTTTGTAGTTTGTTGTTCTGTGTACATGTTCAATAAAGTGGCTCAGTATGAAAAAAAGTATGAAGATTTCTAACGGCTCATGACTTCATCTGTTTGGCAGGAATTGGCATTTTGCCAAACACCTACTCTTGGAAGCTGACTGAACTGGATAGTAATAGTCATTATGTTGTATCCATCGTGGTATCTAACCAGAACGGCTCAATAACAGGTCCTGGATCCAATTTCTACACAAAAAAGTATGGTATGTATTTTTTAAAGATTTCACATTTTTCATTTATGTTAGATTAAATCTTGGTTATAGTGTGGGAGAATTTCCACTGTTTAGTCCTCGTAAAATTTCCTGTATGATGCAATATGGGCGCAAATTCTGCATGCTGAAACATGCAGCTAGAAAATTCGTGATGCATCGGTTTTATAAAGGTGTGAAGTTCGGTGTGAATGTTATACTCTTTTACAGACAGTATGGTGTTAGTTACAAGTAGAAATGACCATACCATTTTATGTTTTAATATCATTTTATAGTTTTTTATATGTGCCACTAATGTGTGTGTGTGTGTGTGTGTTCTATGTTTGTACGTTATAGACGACGGTGAAATTGACGTGATTGTCGTGGTGGTATGCTTGAGCTTCTTGTTCCTTGTTCTTTTCATAATGTTCATCATCATCAGAAAGAAAGAACTGTGAGTCACTCTACACTTTTAACTATAGGATTCTGAGAGAGAAAGTAAAAAAAAAAAAACTTCAAGCAGTAGCAAAAAATTATTTTTAGCAGCACACATTATACATTTCATTGGATTTATACATATTTCTACTCTAATATAGACTAGATACAGTATATTCAGGAGTTGCAGTTACACTATACATTTACAAATACATAGTTGTTTCTATACATTACATATAATGTATTATGTATTCTATACAAATACATAATACATCTTTGTTCTAATAAATTGGGTAAAAAGAATAAAACAGTAGCTTAATATGTTTTTAAGTGCCCAAGAAAGCACTCCTAAAGCTATGAGTAACTTATCTGTCTTTTAGTTTGCGTTGCATTGAAGTTTGTATAGAAAACTGGGGTTGTGATATTGTTTGTAATAGGTTTGTGTAATGTGTAATCAATCAATATATACTTTACAATAACAACCATGATGTTATTCCTGGTTCAGATAAAATGTCTATGTACTGTACCACATCAACCAGAAATAATTTGCAAGTCTGACAAAACTGCCTAACTCATAGTATATAACAAACCATGGCTTCTTAAGCTTCTTAATCTTAAAAGTTGGTCCCAGTGAAGAAATTCTAAGAAAATTCTTAGAATTATGACATTTCCTTAGAATTTCCCCTTAAATTTAGGACTAAATCTTAGTAAAGATAAAAATGATTCATGAAACATTTTAGCCTTAAAAACAGCTCCTAAGGTAAGAATTGTTAAGAGTAGAGAAGAGGACTTTTAAGAGGCTTAGGAGTTCCTATAGCAGAGGGAAAAAATGGCAGAAAGAATAAATATTCTCCCAACACTGAACGTAAAGCTGAAAGAAAACACTGCTCTTCTGTCCAGTCTGGTTTTCTTGTTCTTTTACATCCTTCCATCTCTATTGCATTGTTGACTACATACTGTACCATCCAAAAGTGCAACTTAAATAATGTACAACTTAAAAACTGTCCTGCAATCATGTAAACTGGTAAAAGCTAAGCCATTTTGCTCCCATCAATCCAAAATGGATCAAAAGTAATAAAATCAGTATGGTAAATAAATGTAAGAACTTAAATATAGTAACTACTTTGTGGAAATTGGTTGCTTCAAAAGTAGACACATTTTCAACATTTGGCTGTTTTAATTAACTTTAAGATATTTAGCCTATAACAGAAACTTTGCATGAAGTAGCCTGTAGTCATGATTATACAATTCCATTATATACAAACATTATGATTTCACTGTCTATTCTATTATCATATATTCTGTTTTCACAAAGAATGCATTTCAAGACCTTTACAGAGGTAATTATTTTTTATCAACCAATCGCAGTCTGAGTTTCTGCATCATCCCTAGCAATGGGGTCAACCACACCTCCTCACTAAGAAAAAGGTTTTTGTAGTTTCCTTACTCAGAGTTGCTCTGAGAAGCTTCCTAAATCACTTTTCATCCAGGACTCCCAGCTAGGACTTTTTAAGCTAAGACAGGAGCTCTCTGAGAGAATTCTAAGAAGCTCTGTGAATACGGGCCCTGGTTTATTTTTAAAAGTGGTTTGCACTTTAAATGGAATGGCCATTCAAATGGCTATAAATAATTAAAACGACAATATATAATAACTAGGATAAAGATCGTTTGATAACTGACTGTTGACTAAGCTGTAATGTTTTGCCTTATGTTTTAAAATAATAATTTGTATTTCTTGCTTATTTCTTTTCAAGAATAAAGAGGCGTTTCTGGCCGCAGGTCCCCGACCCGTCCCACAGCACTATTGCTAACTGGTCCCCTGACTGTCCCAACAAGGTCTGTAAATTATACACTCTAAATTGTTTCTTCTCCAGGTTGTAGTAGTTGGTCGAGCCTAAACTTTTTGAAGGGTCATATACCTGTTGGCAGTAAAGTAATTCTGATTGACAGGAATGTTATAACAGATCAAGTATTAGGAATCATTTATGTGCATAAGAAGCTAACTAGCGCTTTGCTCTCCCTCAGCCAAACACTCCAAAAGAAAGCATCTTGACCGAGGTGAGTGTGGTGGAGGTAGATGATGGAAAGTCCTTGTGTGATGAGGATAAAGCAGTAATGCCACTCAAGAAGGACTTTTCTGAGGAGCGCAGCAGCGGCATCGGTGGTTCGTCCGGTATGTCCACTCCTCGGCAGAGCGTGTCCTCTAATGACGAGGCCGATTCTGGCCAGACCACAGCCAGCACCGTGCAGTATTCTGCCGTAGTGAGCAGCGGCTATAAGGGCCAGACTCCCAGCACTCAGGCGGCCATGTTCTCCCGCTCCGAGTCGACCCAGCCCCTGCTGGAATGTGAGGAAAATTCAGAGCATCTCTCCGAGGCCAGCAGCAACGACATAAACTCCTACTTCAAACGACGTAAAGGCCTCGAGGAACTGCACATGGACGAGGGAGAGGAGTCAAGCTTTGGCTCCCTGAGCTTTAGTCCAATGGAGGAGGAGGACTCGCCGACTCTGACTGAGGATCCTCCGGGTCCTGCTCCAAGCTACATGCCGCAACAGAGTGGCTACCGGCCCCAGTGAGCAGACAAAAACACTCGGGAGTGTTAGCGCAATCTTGTCCCTTCTTCTGGCGACCTGATTATCATAAAGCCCTAGGTTTCACACTAACT
The DNA here is from genome assembly GCA_026413445.1 of Dolichallabes microphthalmus. Classification (NCBI taxonomy): domain Eukaryota; kingdom Metazoa; phylum Chordata; class Actinopteri; order Siluriformes; family Clariidae; genus Dolichallabes; species Dolichallabes microphthalmus. The sequence goes on from JAOTQY010000008.1 coordinate 2,526,626, forward strand.
GCTGCTAAATTTCAGAAACTGTCTCATGGTCGTGTTTCAGTTTTCAGATAAATTTATATTGTTGTCATGTTCGGTATCAGCATATGTGCATAATGACTTCATTTTGTATAATGACACTTTTTTTTTATTTAGTATTTGAATACTTGCAGATTGCCTTTGTAATGTTACACATGCTATGGGTTTAAAACATATACAGTACCCTCCAGAATTATTGGCTCTCATGAGAATGAGTAGAAATAATTAATAAAATTGGATGTGTTATTTTACTTAATCATAGTGACATATGTTTTTAGATAGTTTTATATTGTTTCTTTTTTCCCAAATACAAAGATAGTACTATTATTCCTTACAAAATAGTGCCTATAGAAGAATAACCGAGTCTCTTCCTATAGTATCTGGCCTTGTGGAGATCTTTGCTAATTGATACCTTAACCTCCTAGCAGAGGACAGCCTTTTTTTTTTTTTAATCAGAAATATCCCGGTACTTTATAGTGTCATCAATCTTATCAATAGCCCCTAAACCGTCAGCCACAAAACAGCCTAAAAGCATCAGTGATCTGCTTCCAAAGCACACAGGGCCAATGGTGGTTTTAGCTCCATCATGTGAGATGCTCTCAGGAGGAGCTTCTTCGTTTCTGTAGTTCCAAACAGTTTGTTGTTTTGAAAGTAGTCACATCAACTTTTTCAATTTTTTAAACGACATCTTTCAGATGGGCTTTATTCACCCACTGAGAACAGTGTGCTGATGGATCTAGTTCCTGTAAAAGTTTCTACCATTTCAGACCGTTTCATTATCAAAAAAAATTTTTTTTTACTAACCTTTTATTTATTTATTTTTTTTACTGTAAATGTAGCAACAACCAGTATTTCTTTCTTTTCACGGTGATGGTTGAGGACTTAACAACCATGCAGTCTTAAACTATATAACCCAGAGAAACAGGATCATAGTTAAAGACAAAAAACAGATCCTACAGACTATGAAAAAAGTTTTTTTTATCTTATTTTTTATAATGACAGTTTTTTGTTTGTTTTTTCTTTCAGGATATAAATATAATATTTAGAGAAATTTTTTGATAAAAACAAATAGGTCCTCTTACTGTTTGAGTCTATATTTTGAATTATTGTGTGCAATGAAGGTGCCAATATTTATGGAGGTCACTACTGTTTAAGAACATGGCTGTGCCATTTAATTCTTAATCCATGCAAATATTTACTCTAAAGGAGTAAGCTGATAAAATTCATTTTAAAGAACGGTTACTGTTCAGTCTGCATTGTGCACTCAGTTACTGATTTACGTTTATTTGGTTTGAAAGAAAATAAATATATATATTTTTAGTATACAGTTCAGCTTTTTTTTTTGATAGTCAGCAGAAAATACAGCAGCTGCAAGGTTTTTTTTTTTTAATATGTCCTAAAGTTTCATCACGCTCTTAGTCCAGCTTAGGTTGATTTATTGTGATCAGTGCCTGGTTGTGGCAGTGAGCAAGTTGTTTTTGGGATGTTTTTGGCCTAAGGTTACAATTCAGTTTAACTCGCTTTACATTTATGATTGTCAGTATGGACAGAGAATTCAGAAGTACTGGCGCCTAGGGTGCGTTTTAAGAGAAAAGTGAACACTGAAGAACTGGTTATTTCTGAAGTATTATTGCACTTTTTGCCACCTGCCATGGAGCGCCAGCCAATTTTTGAGGATGTCCATATTCCACATGGATAAACATTGTGTGTGTATATATACAAATAAACTCAACACTACATTAATTTTTAAGTTAGAGAGCAGGAGACCTGTTTAATGCATGCTTTTCACATATCGATTTCCAGTATCTTATGAAAAAGTCATCACTGACATTACACTTTGTAGTAACCCTATGTGAAATAAAGGCTCATTTATCAAAATCAACCTTCTTGTTCTTTGAGTCCACTGGTCTGTTACTTTAAGTTCTTCAGAGAGGATTACACCAACACGGTCCGTCTGCAACAAAAACTATAAAAGATAAACACATGCCACACAATATATTCATGTAGTACAGTGTTACTGTTTTAGAACATTTGATGAGTCGAGTATATACAAACATATGCTGGTTTTGTCAAGTTACCACTGTCCTTTGAGTCAACAAAAAATGACAATACCAAATCAATCTAGACATCATCTTAGGTCAACAGTTCGACAGTATTCCTCACTTTCATTAAAATGAAATGATAACACCAGACATCCTAGCTGTGCATTATTCATGCACAGCTAGTTTTGTTTTTTTTTTACTTTGAAACATGACGAAAGTTTTGGTTTCTGCTTCATGTTGTTTTTATGTTAATATTGTCTGCCATTTGCAAACTTGATCATGTGATATTAATATCATGTGATGATAAGTAAAGTTGGCATTGTACAGGTACAGACATTACCAAGTTATTTTCAGCTTATATTGATACAGAGCTGATAATTTTGACTTAAAGGGAAAAAAAACAGACTTAAAAAAAATTAAGCAATAAAAATGTACAGGGCAAAAAACTTGTACAAAACTACAGCTTAACATAAAATATAAACAAGTGACCAAAAATGTTCATTATAAAAAAATATTCTTTCCAAATATTCTTTTCTGGATCGAGTCACATTTCTTATGCCCTTTTTTCTGTTTCTGGTCTCACCTCTATATTGGAGAGCCATTTTGAGTAATATCCTTTTCTTTTATGTAATCCATTCACTATAATATAACCATAAAGTACTGGTTATAATTACACACTTACATAGCACACACTGCATGTTCAAGGTAGCCATACAATTAAGCTAGTGTAGGTATTCATCATTAACGATCGTCAGGTTCGAATCCCGCCTACGGTACATGTACATGGAGATTATATGTTCTCCCCATGCTTAGTGGGTTTCCTCCCACAGTCTGTTATGCTCTGTTAACACCGCTAGTGCAATGCCTTGTGTCCAATCAGAGCGAACTGCTGTATAGATAATAAAACATATGAACAGTCAGATGCTATGTGAATGACGTCAGATGGTGATTAAGGCAGCATTTTAAGCCTAACGTTTTGGTACATGAAAGAAGCAAAAACTAACCAGTAACAAAAGAAATAACGTTATACGTTATATATTTTCTCTTGAGTTGATTTAAAAACACTTTCTACCTGACAAATAATTAATCGTGTGAGAAAACAATGCCATCCAAAGATTAGGTGCTTGATGGTTGGATGCTCATGGGCCATCTGCTTCTAGAGCATGAAGGTGAGACCTTAATGCAGCATTTGTTTAGAGCAGTTAAGCCCCATATCATCTACATTATCCTACAGTAAATGTATAGCTGCAATTTTTGTTGCCCTTTTTAAACATGATGTCTTTTTGTTTTTTAACATAGTCTTGAGGAATAGCTGTCCAGGCTTCCTAAATGACTTTTTCCCTAAAGGCTCTCATTGTTGGTAATATTTAGGTTCTTATGTTCAGTCCAGTCCTGTACCTGACAAGTTTCAGAGGAATGTTTTGTTTATTAAGCCACACAGTGACCTATGAATCCTTCAAGCATTAAAAAAAAAACCATCCATTTAACTTAATACAAGAACCAGGAAGAAACAAATGCAGATGTTGACAGATGTTCAGGCTGGTGATTAGTATAATAGTGATGCTGAGTGGTTGGAACAGACAAGAGGGGAAATGAGGTTGCTGCTGAGGTTGTTAAATATACAACCGATTTGTAGATTGTATCTTTAGGCTTTTTGCAGCCTTTCACAGTAAAACATTTGTCCCAATTTCTTTAATTTAATCTTCATTATTTTATTTAATGTAAAAACAAGCATTAATGCATTATTTAATTTAATGCGAAATCAATGTGGCTCAAGCCATTTCCACAGTAACATATCTATGTTAATTCTGGTTCTTACTAGTTACTGGATGTTTTGAATGCTATAGAGGTATACATCTCAGGTGTACTGTAGCAATAGCACCCAATGATAAAGCTGTTGTAAATATTATTACTATTAGCCCAAGATATGCAGCCACGTTAGAGACCACGTTAGAAACCATTATGTTAAAGTCGTCACTTGTTTGGGTGTTTCTTAGAGTCAAACATGTTCAAAGTTACATAACTAGCAAAGTAATTAGAATTTTTGTGTTTTGGTGTCAGCAGGGTCTCTGTCTCATCTAACCATACAGGTTTACTAAGCGACTCCACAGGGCTGTTCGCTAGCGTTTGCTTCCTGTATGGTGATTGAATAGAGGGGACGGAACACATTTCTGAACTCTGCATTTCCAGAGGGACTCTTTGCTCACTGCCACCAAATGGCAGCAGGTCATTATTATTAAAACTGGCAGCCACTGGAGTGTGTTCTGTCTGTGATGCCGGGTCAGGTGTTGCATTATTCTGGATATCTGTCAAAGCCTTTACTGTAGCCATGTCTTTTTTGCTGGTTGGTGATCGACTGATAACCTCACTGTCCACATGACATGGCAGAATCTTCTCTGTGTCCCTGCTCCCAGACACTGGGACTAGATGCCATGCCTAAAACAAACAAACAAACATGTATTTTATGTTTTTGCATTTCATTTTTCAGCAACTAGAGAAAATAAATAAGACATTGACGCACCTTTTTGCAGTTCTTTGATGGCCACATGGATAAAGAACTGAATCGTGGGTCTGGGATCTTTTTATTTAAGAGTTTCTTTTGTCTGTAGAGGTGAGACAATTACTGTATATCAACATAATATATTGAGTAACCTGTGAAAACATCATAACACTATAATATTATTAAGCCTTTGTGTAAAGGCGAGATGGTTACTCACATCATCAAAGCGATCATGGACAGCAAGATCAGAAGAACACAGCAGGAAAGAAGAAGAATTGTCACAATGAATAACGAATTACCTGGAAAGAAAACAGAAAAAGAGCAAGTACTTGAAATTAACTTTTACAGGCATGTTCAAATGTTAGTACTTCTTCTTTTAATTCTATGCATTTATATATAAAAACAGAATAAAAATCATCTGATCGTAGTGGGTCTTAGGTATTAGGCAAACACAACAATAGATGAACATCATCATATATTCTGCATACCTGTGGACGATCAGCACCCGGCTGTAACTTACCCTTTTAGATACTGTGAAGGGTACGTGGTACTGTCCACATTTGTAATTTTTTGGCTTACCTACAACTTTACGAATAGCACTTCACCCACAAGATGAAACACAATGTACATACAGTAAGTATGTAAAAGGTTCAGCAAAACAACCATACACTTGATACAGTAATCTATCGGCAACTAGGTACAACTTTATTTATTTTTCATGAGAGCTAGCTTTGTTATTTCCAGGAGATTACAAATACCAATCTTGTTTGTTTCAGCTGATATTTTCTCCTGCTCCGAAATTGACACTTGCTCACTCACTCAATCATTTTCTGTACCACTTTATCCTGTATTCAGGGTCGCGGGACCTGGAGCCTATCCCAGGAGACTTAGTGCATGACGCAGGGTACACCCTGGACAGGGTGCCAGTCCATCACAGAGCACATACACTCTCATTCACACCCTACGGGCAGTTTGGGAACGGCAATTAGCCTAACCTGCATATCTTTGGACTGTGGGAGAAAACCAGAGTACCTGGAGGAAACCCACCAAGCACGGGGAGAACATGCAAACTCCACGCACACAGAGACGGGAATCGAGCCTGGCCGGGAAT
>JAOTQY010000008.1:2619283-2638948 GCA_026413445.1 Dolichallabes microphthalmus
CCCCGTGCTTGGTGGGTTTCCTCCGGGTACTCCGGTTTCCTCCCACAGTCCAAAGACATGTAGGTTAGGCTAATTAGTGTTCCCAAATTGCCCTTAGTGTTTGAGTATGTGTGTTTGCACTGCAATGGATTGGCACCCTGTCCAGGATGTACCCTGCCTCGTGCCCTAAGCCTCCTGGGATAGTGACCCAGAATCCCTCCCAGTGACCCTGTATATAAGGATAAAGCGGTACAGAAAATGAATGAATGAATGTCACAATTACAGTAAATGATTCAGATCATCAAAGAGCCAAAATAAATACAAAATGCACATTTCATTTATTATGGGAAAAAAGTTGTCCAAACCTACCTGGCTCTACTTGCTAAATCATGAATGAATTGTGATTTTTGGAATTAAATTTGGATTTAAATTTCACTTGCCAGTTATCGCAAATGCTTGATTGCACTTGTTGCTGCTGCCAAGGTTGGCACAACCAGTTATTAGGTTTAGAGGACAATTGAGGTTTAGAGGTTTGGACAGCATTTTTTTCTTTTATTTAATAAGTGAATCATTTTAAAACTGCATTATATTTTCCCCAGATTCTCTTTGGCTAATCTTTTTTGTTACATTGGCAGAGAATTTTGCTTCTTTAAAGTTAACATTAATACATTATCAAAATTATCTGCTCAATAAACAAGAAATGTTTAATTGTATTAATATTTGCTTAATCTTTTTATTATATTATATTTTAAGAAAGTATAGATAAATTGAATACTTTTTAAAGATACTTTTACTTGCTAAGATGTTAGTGTGTTGTACAGTAGATATTACAGTATGCTCTCGCGTTATGTTGATAAACTCCCTAAAGGATTCTCTGTAATGAAGTTCTGAAGATGTGAGAAATGTAGCTGTGTTATCAACCACACTATCATGTGTCCATCATTACAGTTTAGTCTTTAGTCCAGTGGCAACACTTTCCCACAGAGGCCACACCAGGTTCTTTTAAGAAAGACAAAACCTGCTGCATTGTTTTGGTTTTCTCTTGCTGATTACGGTAGGTTTTTATGAGCTTGGTCTTGTTAAATATAAAAACTAGTTTAAGTTTGTGTTCTCTGGATAGCATGTAAAGACCTAAAGGTTTACTAGTCGTTGCTATAACTAAATGTTTAGTTCCTCATGAACAGGAGCATATATAAGTTGCACATCCTCTTTAATGAATGAAGAAGTGACTTATGACAGTAGTCTTTTTTTTTCCCCCTCATGTATTAAGCATATAAAGCAGTGATGTAATTGAATAACGGTTTGAGTTATGCATTGAATTGTTTAGTAAAATCCATCCTGATATTCAACTTTGTTATATTTATCATTTTATTGTTTAACTTTTATTTCGCCTGTTTCTCCGTTGTGATCTGGTTCCAATATCATGAAAATTAAAAGTTGGATTATCTCTCTATTTGATTCATATGATTCAGATATGTGAGTGAAAACTAACAAGATGAATTTACATTTTATTGTGGAAGAAATCTGGTTTGCAAATTTTAAATAGGGTTTTACTCATCACTTGTGCAGTTACATAATAAGTGTTTAATCAGTCGAAATCGGCATCTAACCAACTATCGATGAGACTGAATTCTTGTCATAAATCATAATGCAGATGGCAGGATTTATCAGGAAAATATGAAGTCTAACTTAACCTAAATGTTAGAAAACAAAATACCACTTTTTCTGTTATATTTGTTATATTAAAAAAACGAGCATTTCATCAGATCAGCATCCATGTAAAACAGTCAAATTGAACCGTCTAATCAGAAGGATTGCAATCGGATTGAAGAAGTATAGTCTATAGTAAACATAGCTACTGATTCTTTTTCATTTTTTTTGCATCATAATTATCATGAATGACCTGCTGAATAATAGAGCTTTGCGATTTAATCTTTTAACTCTTTAGAATCGATTAAAAACTTTTGTTAATCGATTAAAAAAACTGAATCATCTGGAAAGTTTTCAGTTCTGAATTGATTCACGCTTTTTACATTATTTCGGGTGGACTAACAAACGTTAAGTGGTCTAAATGAACACATTGCTTAAAAATATAGCACAACTTTTGCCAAACAAAGGGGGGGGGGAGAAACTTTTCTTTCACCAAATGATCACATTGTGTTGCTTCTTAATTCACTGGAAACGGTGGTTATTGCTTTGTATGGGGAATGCCATTTTAGCAATTAACAACACAAGTTAAACTTTTAGTCCAGAAACATAGCTGGTTGAGACAAATCAGACAGCAGACATACATACATACTGTTAAATCGAGTTAAACATCTACAGATTGATAGCTCTACCAGCATGACCTACTTCTTATTGAATGTGTTATTACTTAGAGACTTGAATGTCTGTGTTTTGTATAGTCTTCATTTGTTTTTATCCTAGTCCTAAGTTAAGGGTTTTGGAACCTTAACATTATTGTTGGCCATCTTTGTTTATTCATTTTTGCTAAATTTCCACCTCTTCTAGAGCATATGTAGTATATTGGTAGCACTGTCATCTTTAAACATGTGGAAGTGTGTCCCCTTTCATCTTTAAACATGTGGAAGTGTCCAACCCCCCCCCCCCCCCCACCTCAAGTTTTGCATGCCGCATTACAACCTGTCTGTATTTCAGGAACTAAAAGTGATCTTATTCCCTCGTCTCTTTTATTTCCTTTAGTTTTTTTTTGTTATGTGTTGTATCCATGAGTCAGGGTAAGGCTGGAGCAAGGTTTCCTTACTACGCGGTTATATAGGGAAAGGGAGGCGATGCCAAAACATTTAGAAGCAGGGTGAGCCTCAGAGTGGAGCTGAGGTTATATCTAATATCCTCGTCCTCACGGGGGAGCCCTTGACTGCTGTCTTATTCACCACCAGGCTTCATATTGTCATGCTGTGTCGCTCTGAGAGCCAGAAGTGTAATTGGACATCCTTTTCTGATTCAGCATTATGTGTAGCCAAGTTTCCTATTTCACTTCGCCTCTAAGATGCATATATAAGCTGATTATTGCTTTTCCATGCAGTAACTTGTGTGTGTTGTTTAGAACAGCACAGTTAATGATGCTGTGTGTGTGTGTGTGTGTGTGTGTGGAGGGTGTATGGGAAAACAGGTTGATCTACACTGATGCAAATCTAGTTTATGCAAAGTTACTCTTCATTTCTACGCTCTGAAACATTTTATATTCACACTTAAATTGAATTAAAATCCCATTTTGTTAAAAGGTCTTCTTGATGCTTATGCGAACTCCAAGAAGTGCTTTTAATTTTTATTTTGTGATTTTTGGATTTGGAATAAAAAGAATCATGTAATGCGCGCGCACACACACACACACACAAAGTATTCTGACCTTGTGTCACCTTTAAATATTGATACTGTTTATTTTATATATATGTGTATATATATAAAATAAACAGTATCAATATTTAAAGTGTGTGTATTATGTACTTTATTCAATTTAATGAGTTTAACCTAAACATGCCACGCTTTAACATTATTTACCATCCGTTGTTTTTCACACATTTAGACATTCTGGTTTAAATTTTTAATGTGTTGACATGTGACGTGTGTTTTTTTTTTTTTTTTTTTTGTGCAAATCTAACCCCAAATAAATCTAAACTCGCACTTTTCAGTTTTTGGTGTTATGTACTCGGACAGTCACAAGGAGGCGCTGTTGTGTAACCTTTCTTCCAGGAATCCATGCGTTCTTATAAGTTCACTGTCAGAACAAAATGTTGCATTAAACATCAGAATTTGGGGGAGTGTGATCTCTATGACGCTAACCCTGGCGAGCATGGATGTTGGTGCCAGACAGGTTGGTTTGAGTATTTCAGAAACTGCTTAACTTCTGGGATTCTCACATGTACCTGTCTCCAAGGTTTACACGGAAAACTGCCCCCCAAAAAACTGTCTAGATAGAGACAAGTTTATAGGCAGAAACACCTCGTTACTATTAGAGGAGAATGATTCAGGCTGACACAATGCGTATGCTAGCTCAAATAGCTACTCTTAACAACCTTGGTGAACATAAAAGCATCTCAGTACAGCAGAAGGCCACCATGCCGGGTTCTTGTCCTGTCAGTCATGAACATGTATTTGAGCTGTATTAGGGACAGGCTCACCAAGCCTGGGGGGGAAAAAATCCCTGGTCCATTTCCAAGCTTCATCCTTCCAGTCTGGGCGAGCCGGTTCCCAGTGGAGCTTCAGTTTCCTGTTTTTGGTTGACATTAGCTGAACTCAATGTTGCAGTCTTTTGCTGCTGTGCACCCTGGGATGCTTTTCTGCTCATTATTCGAGATACTGTAAGCTTCCTGTTAGCTTGAACCCGTCTGGCTATTCTCCTCAGACGTCTCTCGACAGGACATTTCAGCTGCCCGTATATTATACCGGATAAATTGCTGAGTCATAGAAGAGGTTTGTCTTTCTTCTTTTGTTGCTTCCCAATCAAGCACACCTTCCTTTAACTTGACAGACGTATAAATGGAGCACTCATCTCTCGCTTTTAAACCAGTCATTCTTTCAGTTTGAGGGAAACAATTATGGCAGCTTAATTACCATTTCTTGAGGAACGGCTCCGCCGCTTTTTCACCTGTTATTATCTGAAGCATGCTGAGCAATTCTGACCCCCTGCCACGGAGAGACGAAGCGGCTCTGGTCACTTTTGTACTCATGTCAGAAACAACTTGTCCTAGCCGCGTGTTGCGTATCGTTAGGTCACGTCTTAATGTCCGAGTCAAAGACTTTCAGGGCAGCTCCGTTCTTTCTTCCTGTTATCTATTAGTAGAAGTACAGCCAGTGAGGCATCATTTCACTCTCCTGATTATTTTTTTTTCCTCTTTGGGTGGATTATACAGATTATACAGATATATGTGTGTGTGTGTGTGTGTGTCTGATCAGTGTGGTTTGGAAAGCGTTACCGGCTGAGTTTATTGAGACTGGCATAATTAAACCCCTCTCAGGACTGATTTGTGTGATGTATTGTCATGTACTTTACAACATATCTATTTAGTATAACCGGATGAGCTTCAGTGAGTCAGTTATGATCGAGGAAACGAGAGCAGTTAATAAAATAAGTGAGGCTTAAACATTTGACTCGCGTTCTAGCGGCTACAGGGTTTCTTAACCCCGTCCCGACACTATGATGAGAACTCGGAGTATATAATAATTTCAAGCTTTATCAGACGGAAATGTCAAATAAAGAAAAAGATGGCAGAGAATACGGATTAGGACATAGTTGACGAGGAGAATTGATTGAGAACTTTTGTACGTTTAGGAAAGAAGGATGGATGTGTACTCTTTTGGGCCTTTTGTAAATTGGCTGCTGGAACACTGCATGCTTTCTCAAAGTCCTTCTTCACAACCTTCATATTGGAAGACATGTTTTCTTTGACCTTTGCTTCTGTCCTAATGAAATCCACTATATGGCCAAAAGTATACGGACACTCGACCATCACAGGTATACATTGTTGTTTTTTTTAAACAAAGTTGGAAGCACCTACATGAATACAATGTCTACTGTAGATGCAGCATGCTTAAACATTACAATTTGTCTTCACTGAAACTAAGGTGCCCAAACCCATTCCAGTAGTACTCCTTTGCAGAAAGCGAGCTCCATGACGGCATGGCTTGCCAAAATTGGAGTGGTAGAACTTGAACGATTTTCACACAATGCTGACCCCAACTGAACAGATTTGGAATGAACGTGAATGCTGACTGCAGACCTTTTTGCTCAACATCAACGTCTAATCTCGGTAATATAGTTTTGGCTGAAATCCCAATAGCCACACTCCAAAATCTAGTGGAAAACCTTCCCAGTTGGGTGGAGGTCATTAAAATAGGAATGTCGGACTACATCTGGAATATGAGCGTATGTTCAGTATGCTGGAGCATGCTCAGTGTTACAGCGCTAAAGTTCTGAGCTGCTGCTCAGCAGGTTGAGAGTTGATACCTCAGCTTTGCCAAGTTCTTGGGCTTGTGACTGTGAAGACCTTGAATCTTTGTCTGCTCAGTACAGTAATGAGTCGCTTTGAATAAATGCGTCTCCAGAACATGGAGATTCCAATATTAAATTAGGAAGATGCTTTTCCTTATGTTGGCACTAAATTCTTGGAAAGCAGTAGGATAACAAGATCTATAGGGGTTTATAAATGCAGATTTAAAAATGTATACTATTTTAATAGGTTTGTAGTTAATTAAGTAACCTGTATCTCAGAAGCTCAGGTGTTTGACATGCATGACGTACTATAAAGTCCTTAAATTCTGTGTTTTCATGCAAAGTGTGTAGGATCAAAGAATAACGTTTCTTTCCCGCTTTTCTCTGTCTCTTTGTTTAGCAGCGATGAGGGGTTAAAAGACGTGCTGTCAGACTGGGACTTGGACATGGGCAGCACCGAGCGACAGAAGGACAGCACGGACACGCTGAACAACGGGCACCGGGGCGACCAGGAGGCGGCACGACGCCTGGCGCGCCGCCTTTACCACCTGGAGGGCTTCCGGCGCTCTGACGTAGCCAAGCACCTGGGCAAGAAGTGAGGAGATGGAAAAATTTTTAATCAAACACACACACTGTCACACTACCCCTCCTTCCCCTCCCCAGTCAGGTTCACTCTGAAGTTTAGTTTCGCCAGGCACTGCATTCATCTTCAAGGGCAGGCAAATGCCAACGTGTTGTGTCTCATTTGCTGGTGTGACACATCTTGACTCAATCAAGATGTTCTCACATACAGCCAGCTTTCCTCAGGTGCAACACGCGACATGCAGGCACACTCGCGCACCACATCTATTAGCATTAGCATGGGCAGCAAACCTGTATCGATGGCAGAAATCAGTAGAGCGCGCTTTGTAGGCTCTGTGACGTCGTCTAGTTCTTTACATTTCTTATGTATCCAGATGTCTTAAAAGGGGGCAAACCGTCACTAATCCACTTCACGTAATGCTCAAAAAGGTGAAACACGGTCAAAAGGTTTAGAGTCTAAAGGCATGAGTCAAAGAACACACTTTTTTTTCCCCCTTCTGCTCTTGATATGAGTCACTGCTGATCTTTACTTGCTTGAAGAAGAACGTTACAGATTTGCTGAAAGAAATTGAGCTTAGACTTGAGCTTGACTGATCCTAATGACCACAGGATTGTAAATACAAAGTCACCTGTAAGTATGTATTGCAATACAAAGTCACATTTGGAGCTTTTTCATAAACATACTGTATAGCATGAACCCCTGAAATGCAAACAGTTCGTTTCTTAGAGTTTTATAGTCCTAGGCTCCTGGGGCAAACAGATCATGTGTCTGGTGTAGCAGTTCTTGGTTTTTTTCCTTCTAGTTGCTCAAAACATTACAATTATCCACATACCTTTTCATCTGATACCTATTGGCACATTTTCAAACATGGTTCAAATACCGATAATTTCAGGCATTATAAATGCTGTAAGTTTTTTTTAGTTTATCTAAAGCCTATTTGAAACTTAAGGGACCATGGATGTGATGCGAATGGATATTAATCGCCATAAATTACGCTTCAAATGTTTATTGTATTTGCAGTGTTGCGTTTGGGTCGTTTATTCAACGTTATCTCAACGTCGTCATATCAAAGTCAAAAACTTTCAAAAACAACGATGTCATTCAATGTCAGGGTTCCTGCTGGTTTAAGTATTTATAGGAAAAGCGTATTGATTTACAGTTATATAATTATACGCCAGACATGCATGACTTTGACGTACAGCTGGGTAGTTATGTGTCCTCGTCACAGTATTTTTTTATGAAGTAATGTTTAATTATGAAGCTTATTTTGACATGGTAAAGCCGTCAGGGTCCGAGATGGAGAATTTCGACAGGCAAGAGTGATGTAAAACCCTTCAGGTTTCCGTAAGCAGACTGATTAATGTTTTCACTGTTCTTTAGCCGGTTTTCTAATATTATTCCCAAAGCCATATTTCAGTAGGTTTCATCAAAAGATTTTGTCTGCATGCTGATTTACTGCCTCTGTCAGCCTGCAGTTAGAAAACCTGACTGAAAAGCAAGGGGGAAAAAAAAAGTTGCTTATTTGATGACAAATGCTCAAGGACAAAACTCGAATTAAAGATGGAGTGATCTCTGATATCACAGCGGCAAAATTTGAGGAAGCGCTTTGTTGCACCATGTCGCTTATCTCAGATCTTCAGCACTCGGCTCTGGAGGAAATGATACAGTGTTCTCATGTGAATTAATACAGCCGTACGGTGTAAACAAGAACCTGGCACAGAGTACACTTATATCGGTTATCCATCTCCAGTCTGAAAATGTTCTTTCTTTGAGAATATTATTATTATTAGTTTTAATGCATACGAAAGTTTTTGTATGCTATAATCACTGTTTTTACTGAATGGACTATTTTATCAACCCCGATACAGAGCAAAAAATGACTCAGAATTGGATACCAGGCAAAGACTGGAATTGGAAAGTGTTTGCATAAAATTTTAAATATATAAAAAAAATGTTTAGTACTTTTTAAAGAAAACTATCGCACAGTATCGCTATTCCAAGATTTCAGTATCGGTTTCGGAAAAACAACTGGGGTTTCTCATTTTTATTGATATTATACAGTCTGTGTTTCTTATACAAAGCAAAGATATAATTTGATGTGTAAGGCATAAGTCATGTTAAAGCACGCTGTTATAAAAACATTGAGCACTTTGATGAGGCCGTGATTGCAGGCTTTTTTAAATGAGTTTCTTTTTTCCTTTATACCCCAGCAATTTGACAGTGAGTACCATTTTAAGTGTAAACAAGCAATTCCTTGTAGTCTTAAACATTTTTTAGCACGTTTACAGTTGAATATATAATGCTGTGGATTGTTCACAAGGCGAGTTATTTCCTGTTCACACTTTATAGTACAGCCATCCTTGTTCTTGTATCAGAATACAATACAGATTTTATAACATTTGTTTGCAGCATTTAAAAAATACAAACTAACTTCAAATAAAAGAGTTTAACATTTAACAATTAAGCAAAAAGCTCCATTTTTACTGAGCAATATGTCATCCGCCATATTTATTATTTCCAAACAATTTCAAAATAATTTCATTTATTAAGGTAATATACAGTACGTGTAGTGAGGAATTTATGTGGAGTTTTGCCTGAAGTATGCTGAACACTGATTCTGCACATGCTATAACTGTCCAATCAGCATTCATCAGAGCATTGCTTATTTGGAATTAGTGAGGTGTGTATGGATTTGGAAACCAGAAAAGGCTAATCTTCGTCTTTCTGAGTACTAATATAAATAGAGCCAAGTAGATGGAAAATAGTCAGTTTGTCAAGTAAAAAAAAATCCTTTCCTGCAATTTGGCAGTATTTTAGTTATGGTATTTTAAAAGCAGTGACTGTGACCGCTTAGATGGAGGTATTACGCACAATGTGCAAGGTTGAAGTGTATACATTTGTGGAGAAACACAGCTTATTTATATCAATACATTAGAAAAAAACTCAGAAATTTACAGTGTCCTAGAAAAACAAACAAACAAAAAAAAACAAATAAACAATTACTGATGTGTTTGGAAGCATCACGTCGCATGGGAAAACATTGAGGAGACATAAAGGAATCGCTCGTGCTGTCATTCATTACGTATCGAAAGACACAGCACACGGGCGATGTTGGCAAAGAGGAATTACAGGATCCAAGAACGGGGCTTACACACAACTACCTCTCACAAACTGATATTCCCTGAACTATGTAGTGAATGGAGCTTTTAAACTTCCATTTAATTAATTTATGTATTTTCTTTCATGTATGTGTTTTTTATTTTAATTTTTTTTTTTAATAAATTCTATAAATCCAATTCTTTCCCCCCGATTTTCTCCGCAATCTAGTGGTGTCCAATTCCCTTCCGTCACTAGGGGGAGCTACCACATTAAGGCTACTTACTACCATTCAGCCAGGAGGGCCGGGGGCGCGTTTCCTCCAAACCACGTGACACCAGTCGACCTCTTCTTTTCGAACTGCTCGCTCACGCACCATTGTGAGCGTCGTAACACACTCGAGGGCAGCGCTATCCGCTCCCTTTGCATGCGTGAGCTCGCAGACGCCCCGAATGGCGTAGAGCCGTGCAATTAATGTGGGAGCACTAATACCTCTCATCCCTCCCCGCTGAGAGAGCTCGGCCAATTTAGCTCTCTCGAGGCCTCCGGCTGTGAGAGGTTACAGCATCACCCGGGGATCGAACCAGCGATCCCCGGATGATAGGGCAAGCACTTTACCCCTGTGCCACTCGGAGGCCTCATGTATGTGTTTTAAATTATTATTAATATAAGACTTCATTTTATTCCCTGCATTTAATAGTTAGTTGCTAAATAAAAAGTTTGTAATCATTACTAGAGGTGTGGAAAAATCTATTTGGTGATGTATCGCAATTGTTTTCTGAGGCAATTCATGTTTTGTCACTCTGATTCCAATATATACATACAGTGAAACCTCGGATTTTGAGTAACGTGGTTTACGAGCGTTCCGCAAGACGAGCAAAGATTTCTTATAAATTCTGACTCAGAAAACGAACAAGTCTTTTTGAGTACCCAAGTATCATGTATCACGTATGCGCTTCTTGTATTGATGCCGAGTGTCACGTGATCACAACTGAGTCAATGGTTTTTCTCTCTCTTGCGCTGTGGCATTGTGGGTAATCGTTTCCCCTGCTGGGTCTTAGTGCACGTCTCTTACTGGTATAATCAACATCCGTGCACGCATGTACTGTTTACTATAACACTGTGACCCCGTGTGTGTACATAAAACATATTTTATTTTGTGTCTGTATGCGCGTGCATACAGCGCACGTGTGAAGCAAAAGCAAGTCTCATTAAAGAGGTTAAAGAACCATTTTCTCTCTCTGCTCAAGGCTCAGCCTGCTCTGTGTCTGTGTGCACGCGTGTCATTGGACACTGTGCCACACACACACACAGACCCCTCCTACCTTCACAGACACACACACACTCTCTGGAAGGGTAACTGTGTAAGACGAGAAGGGGGAGAGGGGAGCTTACTTTAGATTCACACACACACAACGCCTGCACCCACAAACAGAAACACTTATTTGTCTGGATTTATTTTGACTTTTTTTAAAGGTAAAGTGCGGGTTAATTTGTTTTATTTTTGCTTTATATTTTGTGTTAATTATTTTTATTTATTTATTTATTTATTTTTGGGCTGTGGAAGGAATAATTTGAGTAAAATAAATTAAATTTCCATTTTTTATGGGAAAATTCGATTTGGTTTACGAGTGTTTTTTGGAATACGAGCACGCTTCCGGAATGAATTATGCTCGTACTCCAAGGTTCCTTAAAATTTTTTACATTTACATATGTTTGCATTGGGCGTGTAAAAAAAATTGTAGTTCCTCTATAATCCTACTGCATCCTGTGTAGTAGGAGTGAATTATTCGTTAAGTTCTTTCAGAATTTTACAAACACAATTTTTTCGGAAATACATAAATATTGAATCAGGATATTTATAAAATTGTAATACAAACCAAATCAGCACATAAGTATCGTGATAATACTGTATCGGGTCGTCCCTGGTGATTCCAGTCGCTAATACTTGCATATAGTTACATATTGCAGTTTAAATGTTATCACTACGTGATTTTTGGATTTCATTGTGTCGCCCTCCTGCAGGTGCACATTGAAATAAACCTGATATTCGGCTAGCAGCTGTCCGATCTGCCGGTCCAGGAAATGAATCAACACCATCTGACTAATCAGATTTGAGACCTGAAGAGCACCGTGGTGTAAATGATAGTAGTTTGTTCCGTGCGTTACATTTCCTACAATGAATTTATCTGCATGTTCTGTCTCCGGCGATGAAGGATCTCTGTACACCACAGCCTCGTACTGACTTCTCCTTCATATCCGAGTGGCCTTGTGCGTTAGAAAGAGCGTTTCAGTCATGTTTATGAGAGAACACCAAACGATTCAGTGCTGAGTGTTGCCAAGGAGACGCATTTATTTAATTTGTGAGCTTTTCACTAGTCATGTGTGGGTACAATTTATTTTATTTATTTATTTTTAAAATTCTTAGTATTTCAATATCTTTATTTTTCTCAGGATACGATTCACCAGTTTATGATTGAAAGGAATAGATTGACTGATCTGAGCTTTGATTACAAATGTAAACAAAATGCACACGCTAACATGATAACACACCCACATTTGGTCTGAAATGCATGTTTTTTTTCCCCTTCATCCGCCTGCTGGTGTGAGTCAGCTGCTCTCTCTCTCTGTCTCTCTCTCTCTCTCTCGGTCTCTCTCACTCACTCACTCACTCACTTACAGCCTCTGTAGAGGTCTGGAGGACAAAGCCAACCTCCTGTATAGCCATCAGTCCCTTCCCTCCATGCTTGATGTCACTGGTTTGATTTGGTGCAGTGGAAGTCTGTGTAGGCGTTTATATAAATCTCTCGCTCTCACTCGTTCTCACTCTCGCCTGTTGTCTCGTCTCGTGCAAACTCTCTTTCCTCCCTCCCGTCCTTCTCCTCTTTCTCTCCATATAATCCTGATTTCTCTCTTTTTTTGTCTTTTAATGAGCAGTAAATGTAAGTCATGACCCGATACGCTCTTCAAGCAGCCATCATCGCCCTTGAAATAAACAGCAGCTTGTTTCATATAAATGTCATTTTTCGAGTGGTGCAAATAATATAAAGCAGCTAGAGACTGGGTATGGTGTGTTTTTTATACCTGATCCTGATGGAAATCTGTTTTGTTTGTCTGCCTGCAGCAATGACTTCAACAAGATGGTTGCTGAAGAGTACCTCACTTTCTTTGAATTCACAGGGATGACATTGGACCAGTCACTCAGGTATACATTACACACTAGAACATGATGTAAATAAACCACTAAAGTGCATGCGGGTAGAGGGGAAAAATTCATGACGTAGGTAGTGTGATGTGAATTGCAGCAAGACAAAAGTTGCTGTTTATATTCAAAGGTAAATTATTTACCTGTAACATTGCACTACAGCAGTGTGCCAATAATTACACGTTTTAATTACATTTGTTTATCAATGACCTCATTTATTATTTACTGCCTGTCCAAGAAAGCTGCACTGATTACGGCATGCCATGTGGTGGCTAGTTCATGTCTGAAAATTTTTCCTTTTGCTCCTTTCCCACTATGAGTCCTAGAAAATCCCCATGCCGTCAGGGAAAAATCCCCCCAAAAAATCCATAGATTTAATACCCTGGTAATTCAGTACATTCAGGTCATCAGCTGACTTAATTTTTTTCCCATGTAACATTGCTCAGTCTAGACCTGACCAACTGAAACAATATCCCCAGATCATAACATTTTAAAGAAATTTCCCCACTGTAGGGGACGAATAAAGGTACATATTATCTTAACACTGCCTCCACAGGATTGTACAGGGAAACATCACTTCATGAGCTTCCCTTCTTACCCTGACGCACCCATCGCTGAAGAATTGGCTCAACCTGAACTTTTTAGACCACATGACCTTTTTCCAATGATTGCGCCAAAGTCCAATCGTTATGCTTCCCAATAAACTGAAGTTTTTAATATTCTGATTTCTCATATTAACAAGTGTTTTTCTTATGGCCATGCAGCTGTTTAGTCCCAATTCCCAATTAAGCATAATTGATAAATTTCTTCTACAAAGTTGACAGTCTCTGAGCAACATTCCAGTTTTCTTTGCTTGGTGTGGGCCAGTAATTAGATCTTTCTGAAAAGCTAATGTTGACGGTCTACTTTTAATATTTTAAGAGTGTTTCTGGTATACAAATTAGTAACAAGAAGGAATATACAGTAATGTTGGCCACATGGGCATCCCTGTGTACCCTCTAATGTACCTTGAAATGAAGTTAATTTGACAAAAACAATGCATCTTGAAAAACATTAAAAAAAACATTGCAAAGCACTGACACTGGAGACTCCTTCCAGAAGTTTTATTTTGCTAAGTTTCTTCAGAACAAATCAGAATTCAGCAATGGTTATTGGCATTCCAAAAATAATGGAACGATCACAAAATTACAGCCAATGCTTAAATCTAGTTCGCAAGTTGCGATTATTACATCCGTTTTAATCATCCTCTTGTTTTTTTTTTGTGTGTTTTTCTCCTCTGTTTAGATCCTTTCTCAAAGCTTTTGCACTAATGGGTGAAACCCAGGAACGAGAGCGGGTTTTAATCCACTTTTCTAATAGGTACTACCAATGTAACCCCACCATCATCGCCTCACAAGGTACTGCACTGTTTAAAATCCTATTAAAATGTGATCTGAAATGATTTATGTAAATACAGTTTTGTCTAATGGATGCACAAATCCCAGAGCATTTAAAAATCCATTCCGTTGTCCATTAAATGGACTTTTTTTTTTTGGTAGCTTGGACTAAATTGTGCCGTTATTAGTGATAACGCTAATGATAGTGCCTAGAGGATTCACCTGTGCCCGGGAAGCCAGGCTTAAGGATTAACACATGCTTTTCCTTTTTTTTTTTTTACTTTTTTTTTTAAACATTTTATATGGTTTCTTTAATTGAAAATTAATAATCCAATGTAGATTAAATGAGTGTTTTTCACTTTCTCCGTCTTTTGCTTTGCACAATAGTGGCTTCCTCTCCTCCCACTCAGCCTATAGATTAGCTGCAGTTCTACTCAACTGTCCCTCAGGGTATTTAGCCATTAACCGGGCATCATCAGGCTCACTCAGCTCAAGCTGATAAACGACAGCTGAAAGACGAGCAGAGGTTCAGGAGAAGGTCACGCAGAGATAACCTTTCCAACAATTTGCCCTTTAAACGAGCGAGGGGAGGGGGGGGAAAGAACAGTTTTGGGAACAGTGTTTTATTAAATTTTTTGCTCCCTTTAAGATCATTTAACGAAATCAAGCTTTAACGTCAACGTCCCTGCCTCGTGTATCGTTCGTCTATGTTTGATGCATGAGTGTCATGTCTCCCCCGTAGCAACCGTCTTGGTAACAACAAGCCTGTGTGACCAGTAGATGGTAAAAGCTAAAACGGTCTCCTTGTTGCTAAGAGTGTTGCCATGGAACTGGTGTTACACTTTGGCCCGGTGGAGAGATGGATGAGATCTGCATGTTTAGAGGCTCTTTGTGTCATAATTTAAAATGCAGCATTTATTGTAAAAAATAATAAAATAAAATACATTTTTTAAAAGGTACAAAATTGCATTTTGACGTACGTGCCCCAAGCTGTGTGTGTGTGTGTGTGTGTGTGGTAATTGTCCAGACCGTTCTTCTGACGTCTAATAAATCCATGACTGAATAATTACTCATGAATCATTCTGGGTTTGCAGATGGAGTGCATTGCCTTACATGTGCTTTAATGCTGCTGAACACTGACCTTCATGGACAGGTATGTTCCTCATCACCACATTCGCTTCTACATGTATACCAATACCGGATACCGCAAGTGGTACCCATTTACTCATTTTGCATATTTGTCACATTTTAATATTACATAAAGATAACCTGAGTAAAAACAAAATACAGTTTTTAAATGATGATTTCATTTATTAAGAGGAGAAAAAAGCTGTCCAAGCCTATCTGGCCCTATATGAAAAAGTAATTGCCCTTAAAACTGCCCCTATAACTAGTTGTGGCACCCTTGGCGGCAACAAACTGCAATCAACTGGCAATGAGTCCTTCACATCGCGGCCGAGACATTTTGTCCCGGTCTTCTTTGGACAAGATTTAGAATTTTTGAGTCATTCAATCAGATTTATGTCTGAATTTGACTAGGTCACTCCAAAACAGTTCACAGCACAGTAAAATACGAAGGCTATCACGAAAGTTATGCAAAAGTTGGCGTAACTTTTTAAAATTTTTTATTAGTTGACATGGGTCGTTCAAACTCCTCCCCCTTTTGTTGCATTTAATCTCCCACTGAGCTACAGAATGTTTACGGAGATGAGGATATCAGCATGAGCAATGCCCACAGATAGAGGAACGACCTACTGTATGTCAGTTATCAAACAATTGGCCACATATGTATTTCTTCCAGTACGTCCCTCATACCTTGAACGCAAAGCTCGAGAAGACCATTGCTACTAACAAACCCTGCAGCAAAGCTAGTTAGGTGAGAGCTAATGTTAACAGACAGCGCTAGGTGAGTAAAAATAACACAACAGGCGCTTAGTTAAAACCCCCAGCATGGATTCTGATGCAGTGAAATGAAAAACCTACTTTACTTCCAGAACTGAAATGGGGGGGGGGGGACGACTCTCACTAATTCAGCTAACTAATGTAGCTTAGCTAATGCACTTCAGCTAGCTAATGGTATGATGCCTGAGCCTAATAGGTAAACACAAATGGAGCCACATACTGTAAAACGTTCACTGATGTCTCTGATTGATTAATACTAAGTTCTAGCTATGGGTTTGTTAAGGGGCAGCGGCAGAGATTTTTTTTTTCTTCTTTAGCTTAATTGTGTTAGGGGTTGATTGACTTTTCAGAGATAGGGTGATCTAAAATTTTAGGTTTCCCCTGTAATGTCTATTGCAACACCCAGTTAGAGTTGTACTGCTGTTCCGTGTTAAACACGGGGTGAAATATTCAGCTTATAGGATAGATGTAATGTTTACAAGCCAGCCTACACACACACACACACACACACGTGTATTTACAATTGTACACAATTATGTCCCAGCCAGGGCTTGCATTCAAGCATCAAACAACACACACACGCACATACACAGACAAACACGCGTATACACACAGGTTTGTGTACATTTCATCCTGAGAATCAGAGATCACACAGATCATGCTGTAAGTTACCAGCAGCGTTCTGTCCAATAGACCTTATGTTACACCAATGAGCATCACATAGAGAGAGAACTATAAGGAGTCAGAATCTGTGCAACAGAGAGGAAGAATCATGCACTTAACATTACACTTCTTTAAATCAAGATTTATGAAGTGAAAAACTAAGGGAAAAAAAGAAATATCCAAATTTCAATCCATGTTGTACTCATTGTCTGAATCAGATCACACGTGTTCAGTTTGGGTTATTAATGTATCTATTTTTCAAATTATGAGTTATCTGATTCATAATAAACCAGAAACATTTTTGGAGCACTGTTATGGTGCTGTTTTTATCCTAGGGGTAGTTACAGCACCTCCAAGCCCCTCCCGGCCGCCACCCATGGTATCATTTATTGTTATTTATTGTTACTGTTATCCAAAAACATGTTTAAATGGTTTGCAGGGTTTTTTTTTTCAATTGCTAAAGGAACGTGATTCTGTGTATCTACTTGGTTGCTTTAGGTTTTTTTTGTCACTTCTTAAAAAGAACACTGGCTAGACAGCTTGAGGCAAAACATTTGACGCCACAACTTTAACTTCCCGTCTTTATTCATTAAGGGGAGGCTTTGCATGAAAGCATCTGCCAAATTAATAAATGTAATTTAAAAGTCATTTATAATTCCTTTGTGTGAATAAAAGTGGACAAGAATGACACGTCCATTTTTTATCGTGTATGAAGATGAGGTGGGCGAATCAGGTCAGTTTGCATTTATATATTCATATATCCTCATATTTAAGTTAGACAGGATCCTGCTATTGAAGGACTGCCCAGGAGTGTTAATTCATGGTATTATTCTGCATTTTCACCTTTTAACTACCAGTTTTGCAAGAGATGACTTTAAATAGCCTGAAAAATAGGCTTTCCTAATCAATAACAGCTTTTTTCATTCTAAGAAATAATGATTTTCTTTCGGTTATTTTATCCGTGTAATCAACTCCGAGCTTGGACACGCTTCTCATAATAGCTCCTCTCTTTGTCTCCACAGCGCTTGCTCATGTGTCCTTATACTCACGGGGTGGCGAATCTCGGTTTTGCCGTTTTCTGGCCGCGTCTCAATAGCACACATATGCGCCATGGAGACGCCAATATTTCACGCCCACATCTTGTTAGTTTGCTAGACGGTCGCTTTTGAAAGATTCATGGTAGCGGCCTTACACAGGTGCTAAATGTGCTGGGGAAAGTTGTGTGAAATTGGCAGAGGCATGACTCCTTTGTCAAGAAAATTTCCCTCTTCACGCGTAGACAAAATTGAGCCGGTTTGTGGCAAATAAAAGAAGTGTTCTGCTGGAGGCGACCGTTGCTGCTGTCACTCACCAAGATTGAAGCCAGTGTTGATAAAAAGCATGATGATGTTTAATTACTTTTGCCTTTTGCCGTCGGAATGAGAATTCGATTCCTGGTAGTGCAGAAAGGACGCTTCTGTTAGGATAGTATATGTCCCTGACATTCAGAAAAGCCACAACAGCCTGCAGCTAGCACTTAGTCTGCTCGAATAACAGTGCATTGGCAGTATTTTAATTTTAGCACATATTCATCGAGTAAGAAATAAAACAGAGTGTCTTGACTATTAATTGAAAATATTAAATAATGCAATGGTGTAGAAGTCAGTTTTCTGATAATAGCATTCCCTGTCGTGTTTCATTCCTTTTATACTACGTCATTCAGCCAGCTCTTATATAATTGTGTATTGGTGTCTGTTTTTATTTGAGCTGCAGTACATAGGACACCTGATTCATCTTCCCCAAACCGTTGGCATCAAAGTTGGAAGCACAAAATGGTATAGATTGTCTTTGTATGCTGTAACGTAAGAATTTCCCTTCCTGTAACTTCACAGTGGCGCTGTGCATAAACCAACTTCATGAAGACATGCTTTGCCAAGGTTGACATGGAAGGACCTGAATGGGTCACAAACACCTTGGGAATGAATCAGAGTCTCCTCACCTGACTTTAGTGTCTGATCTAATGTCAGCACAGATCCCAGCAGCCACACACTGAAACTGAGTTGAAAACCTTTCCAGAAGCATAAAGGTTATTAAAAGAACAAAAGGGGACTGAAATTTGATGTGAGATATTGAAATTTAAAAATATATATATATTTATAGTTGCATTCCATGTAATGTATCTTATTTAGTTGTTGCCAAGCTTTGACACTTCTTCTTCTTTGTCTTTTTTTCGCTTTCGCCTCCATTTAACCCCCAACTAACTTCATGTCCTCTCTCACAGCATCAGTCTGGCCTCTCTGACTTTATCACCAAAACATCTACCATGGGTTGTCCCTCTGATGAACTCATTCTTGATCCTATCCATCTTCGTCGCTCGCAAAGAGAACCTCAACATCTTCATCTCTGCTACCTCCAACTCTACTTCCTGTCTTAGAGCCATAGAGCATCGCTGGTCTCACCACCTTTCCTTTCATTCTCGCTGATACTCTTTTGTCACATGACACACCTGACACTCTTCTCCACCCATTCCAACCTGCCTCTACCCGCCTCTTCACCTCCTTTCCACACTCTCCAGGACACTAAAGAATTATAAAGAAATAATATAAAGAAATATTATGTATATAGAGCTTCACCCTAATATTTACATTACTGTATGCAATTCTTTGCTAATTCACATAAAAATAAAAATAAAAGTCCAATAAATATCTTTGTACTAAAGAAGTGATAACTCTTCATCGAATGCATTGATGTAACTTCAGGATAGGGGTGGGCGATATACCGGTAGACACGGTTAACCCGTAGAAATTTGTCAACTGATAGAGATTTTGGTCTATCGTCTTAATCGCGGTTAGGATCACGTGACGTTGCACGTTATGTAACCACGCAATACACATTCACTTCTATGGGAAGCCAAACACATCTAAAGTGG
>JAOTQY010000008.1:2688155-2704683 GCA_026413445.1 Dolichallabes microphthalmus
ACACGTGCCTTCAGACATATTTTGCCGGGCGAGCGAACGCGCACCGCCCCCCTGGTCGCATGCTCTGAACGCGCGCAGTTCAAATCTGATCGGTTAACGGTTAATATTCGGTTAACGAACGGCGGTTGTCGGTTAGGAAAATTAATCGATATGAGCATCCCTAATATATATATATTATAATGGGCATTGTTGGCTCAGTGGTAGGTGTCTCGCCTGCCATGTTGAAGAACCAGTTTCAGTTCCCACCCAGTGCCCAAACCCCAGGAACTGGATGCGGTGCCTAACAACATTATTATTATTATTATTGTTATTATTGTGATACATTTTAATTATACCCATTATTTTAAGTCACTGATGGTCTCCATACAAAATACAGACATTCAGTAAATAATTGTTTATTACAGTTGTTAATAAATGTAAAGATGTATAAGATGAAAAAATCCTAACACTGAGCAATGGTTTGAACATGGCTAGTGTTTTAGTGTTACAAACGTTTCCTAGGAGAGAATTTTTGAGCCGGGTAACAGTAAAGAGGAGCCTGAATGCGGAGGAGCGAAGAGGGAAAGTTGGGGTGTAGAACTGTATGGGCTCTGAAAGGTAACATGGAGCAAGGTAATGGAATAAAATAGAAAATTTTGATAATTTCGAAGGGGTGATGTGTTGCATGCAGGGAAGCCAGGTTATAATGCAGGTAGCAGAATTCTGAATCAGTTTATGCTGGATTTTATGTGGTAGACAAAAGCGAATTACAGTAATCATTGCGGGAGGTGAGCAACACATGGGTGAGAATGGTGGTGCTTTGCAGGGTAATGTACGGGTAGAGACGGGCAATGCCACGAAGATGGAAGTAATGTGATATGGTGATGGTGTTGACAAGGAATTAAGGAATAGACCACTGCCAGTGATGATACCCAAGATCTCGCTCATCATCTATACCGCTTTGACTTGCGGCCAGAGGCGGGGTACACCCTGGACCCAATGGCACATATACACACTACGGGCAATTTGTGAACCCCAATTCGAACCCTGAAGGTGCAAGGCGACAGTGCTAACCACTACACCGCTGTGCCGCCAAACCCATCACACAGAAAAATGGAAAGAGTACATTTGAAATCTATAAGAAGAACCTCTCTGTCTTGTACTTGGTGATGTGAAAATAAAAAAAATCTAATATCTCTTGGTACTTTCTGGTCGAAAATACAGCATGCTAGTATATCTCATATTTGAGATCATTTGGCTGATAATGTTTTATTCCATCTCTGCGCAAATGGCCACAGTAATAGTTGTCTGCTCCTTTCACCCGTCCTGTTTGCAGCACTGCACTTCAGAGCTCTCAACCGGGCACGGATGAAGTGGAGTGATGTCCTGCAGCGTGCTTCAAACGCTAAGCACACCTCCCTCAGATCTTCACAGCAGTGGCGTGAAACTCTGCGGAACAAAGCCCTTGTACTGCATTACCATCGGATAACGCAAATCTTTCGGTGCTTTTGTGCTTCTCTGCTCCCTCCCTCTGAGCATGCCGCACATAAAAGACAGCTACAGCTCGGACATGCCTGAGCTATCTGTCTAAGATGTTCTGTCATGAGCCTTGTGTCTGGTGTTGGAGATGTTTTTTTTTGTTTGTTTTGTTTTTGTTTTTTTAATGCGTCCAGTTCTCATGAACCAGCACAAAGGACTTCAACATGTTCTCCTCAAGCTCATGTAGGCTTTCTCGGCTCACCAGTTAGCTTCTGTATTCCAAAAATATGATGAAGG
The DNA here is from genome assembly GCA_026413445.1 of Dolichallabes microphthalmus. Taxonomy (NCBI): domain Eukaryota; kingdom Metazoa; phylum Chordata; class Actinopteri; order Siluriformes; family Clariidae; genus Dolichallabes; species Dolichallabes microphthalmus. Next base: position 2,689,911 of record JAOTQY010000008.1, read on the forward strand.
TTAAATGGCTACTCTAATGTGCCACCCCTGGTGCATTTATGAATCAAGGTTAACATCAAATTTGCACAGCAGAGTCATTCTCCATGTCCCTTCCTCTGCAGTGCACCGCAATCACAAAGCAGGAAACAGCGCTCCATCATAGCTCGAGAACCATTCAGTCCTTCAAAATGGAACGAGTCTAAGAAGAAGAAACTATCTTCATACCTTCTGTGTGGTCCGAGGAAGTAATTGATTCTCCTTTAGGTGTGTTGCAGATCAATAGCTTCGTCTGTGCGTGCTACACTTGATTGATTAAAGCCCTACCTTTAATCAAATGCCTAATGCTACAGTACATTATCGTGTGTGAGGTCTTGAAAGAGGTGTGTATTGATCGTAAAAGCAGAAATGACATAACTGTTGTTGCTGAAGTGTTTTGTCCAGGATGTGAAAGGGTGATCATGTATATGTGCATGACTCCAGGATCTGAAATACAGTAACCTTATGTTATGCAAGATAGTGTTGAAGAGCTGCGTGTTCTCTGCAGGTATAGCAGATGCATTCAGCCTGCTGTAGGCACTATTGTACACCGATCAGCTGTAATATTAAAACCACTTTTACCGACAGGGTGGCTCAGGCCCCTCAGGGCATGGCTGCTCAGGGCTTCTGTGGGTGTGCTGTGGTGTCTGTGGCAGTGTATCCTTTGTGTGGGTGTGGGCTGAGCTATCCATGGATTGGACTTGATAGTCTGGCACATCCCATGGGTTCTCGATCACATTGAGATCGTTGAAGTTTGGAAGCCAGGTTGGTGGGATTGAACTCTTTTTGAACTCTTCTCCCCCCCAATTTGTGCTGCATTGGCTTTTCTGTGGGATTGGACCAGATGGGCTGGGCTTTGATCCCCGCAGGCATGGGTGAGTCTTCGATGGCCATGTTGATGTTAAGAGCAAGCAATGTGTTGGAGGGGGTGGGGATGGGGGTTGATCTCATGTCAAATGGCTTTTTTTTTTTTACTTATTTTGGAAAATTGTTATCCGCAGGCACACATGGATGTTTACAGCAAAACATTTCTGTTTGAAAATCATTATATATTCTTCTTTTTGAAGCATTGAACTATCACGAACACTGGTTTGCCTCATTTGGGAATCATAATACTTACAAAAGAAAATTAAGCAAAGAGATAAAAGGATCAATAACATCTTTATAACCTTAGGGGACCACAGATGAATATGGCTGGTTGATGCCCAATATGACGCACCCCTGCACTGCACTATGATAAGTTGCTGTCATCAAAAACCAGAGTGTACCTTAAATTGGTAGGGGAAATGCCAATGAGGATGTAAACTGAAGTCTTTATATTGTTTTTAATGTTTTAGATGATTTTCACAAAACTTTGCAATTAAAAAGATTTTGTGTGTACCTAAACTCAACATCTCTTTTTTCCTCACTACTAATTGCTGCCATGACTCACTAAAAAGAACCACAATCAGAGACACTGAATTACATATTTCCATGGCCACAAACACAATTTGGGACAAAACTGTGACAGGCAGGTGGAGTTATAGTGTTTTGTAAAATGATGCAGAATTCATATTGGGCCAGGGGTAGCTCAGTGGTTAAGGCATTGGACTACGGTTCGGAAGATCCCCGGTTCAAACCCCACAACCACAAAGTTGCCACTGTTGGGCCCTTGAGCAAGGCCCTTAACCCTCAACTGCTCAGATATATAATGAGATAAAAATGTACGTCGCTCTGGATAAGAGCGTCTGCCAAATGCCTAAATGTAAATATTGATGGAACCAAAAAACCATAAGAAACAATGCACAAAATATTTTCAAACAGCTTGTAATACTTGCTTTTGTAAGTCTTGCTTTTCTCAAAACTGCAGAAGGAGTTATCTCATTTTGCTGTCATAAAGGAATCTTGGTAGTATGTTAGTATCTTAGTTTCATAAACAACTTTCATAAGGTCACACATCAGAAGATCTAGCTAGCTGGTCTCCCGTGTTCCAGTTCATTATGACGCTGCTTTCTTGCATTTTAAACTGAAATTGTGTGATCAGTTGAACCAAGGATAATCATCAGTCTCAAATGCTGCTGCTGACGAAGCATGTATTAAGCATGTATTACAGACTTTGGCAAAAAACGCTTTATTTTAATTTAATAATTCAAATGATTATTTTTTTATAATTTAATAATTACCTTAATTGAATTATTTAAAATTTGCACATACAATCTGCTGATTAGCTTGTAGTACTCTGGGTTTAAATGCATTGTTATTTAAAAAAATATATTGATATTTTTGAACCATATACTGAAGTACTTAAGGTTGCAAAGTCCTAACATTTGAAATAAAGAATTGCACCCTCTTATGGTGTAAAAGTTAATAGGTATGTGTGGTACAGAGAAATATTACACAAAACAAACATAACAGTTTTAAAATGTCTTAACCCGTAAACAACCATTAATTAATGATTAAATTATTAATTAAACAATTAATCATTAATGTCCCTAAGTATAGATCAGTGGAGCTGATCAAATTTTTTTAATCCGTATCTCTCTCTCTGTCGTTTGCAGGAAAACCGTTACGAGATGTACGTGAAGCTGTTGAAGGACGGAGTGAAGGAGCTCCTAAGTGCTAAAGAGAACGATGCAGCTCTGAAGAAGTCCCAGTCCAGCCCACACCTCAACCAGGAGTCCCAGCCAGCTGCCGCCAAAATCAAGCGCAACACATCCGAGAGGAAGGACTACCGTCCCGAGACGCCCAAGGTCACATAGAGCAGCGTGTCCTCACCCCCCCCTCTCTTGAAAAACAAGAGCCATTCTTCACGACATGTGAAATTCTATTTTGATGTAATTTATTATCTGCCACTGTTGTAAACGGAAAACTGTTGTGTAAACTGTAATTGAATTGATACTCGTCCTCTTTAGATCGACTGGTGCTCGTGTAGCTGTTTGTAGGAGACATTACTTAACATCCGTGTGGTCCTTTAATTTCCTTTCAGTGTCGTCCACATCGTCGCAGCTGTCATTGTCGTGATGAGCGTGTGATTTCCTCGCGAGACGTTCAACTCGATTTCGTTTCCCGCCGTGTCGCGTCTCGAAACTTGATTTGCCTTTCACTCAAGAGGAGTTGTGCTTTCCCGCCTAGAGTTCCGTGCCGATTTCCACAGCAGTTTCTTTGTGCATACAGTAGGCAGTAGCCGTGTCCTTTCTCAAAAGGTCATTTTAGTACGGAAATGAATCGAACGTTGAAACCGCAGCTTATACGCGAGTAAGGCTTCCAGAGAGAACTGACAGGAGACTTGAATGCGTTTCTCCGAATCGCGAGAAAACGTTCTTTAAGGACCGCCGAGATTTTTATTTTTTCATTACAGTGATGCATCAGGATGTAAATACAGAACCGCAGTGCATCAGGTCATGATCAACAATCTCAATTGTACCAGCATGTTACAGCAGTGTAGAGAAGTTTTGTTCTTTTGTAACGATAAACCCGAGGTACTTCATTTAAAGCTAAGTTGAGTTGTATTTTACAAAACACGGCTTTTCAGACCTGCGGAATGATGTGCATCATTGGTGCAGGCGAGCCAATTATTTTTTTAAACTCTTAAAATAAAAAGTATTCTGCTTTTTTTTTTTTCCTCTTTTCTTTCTTTTTTTCTTTTGCGTAGTGTAAATGCCAATGCTCCTTTAGTGTATTTTATAATCTTATATATTTGGATTTATAATTCTCAGTTCAGGAACATTATTGTTGTAAAGACAAAATTAGTATTTATAGTGCACTTTAAGACTTAGTTCTTCTGTTTAAGTATTTAGAGCTTTATTAAAAAACAAAATAATAATAATAATAAATAGTGACGCGTTTCTTGGCTACATCGCAGGTTTTTTCAGGCCGTGTACATCGTGTTTAGCTTATTGAAGGTACTGAGCTGAATGTACGTTTATTTTATTTTTTCTTCTTCCTGTCAGCTCAAGTTGTAGTGTGTTCGTCTGTCGGTGGTTTTGTAGTTTAGCCCTTAGACATAGGTCATCGCGCGAAGACAAAGTTTCCTATTTAGGAGGCTATTTTCGATGCTGTATAACGAGGAACGATCGCCTTCGGTGACGTCGTATTCATTAGGCAAAGGATGGAACACTATGAAGATTTTTACACTTCCATTGCTCATTGCACAGATTTCTTTCCGTCGCAGATCCACACACACCGTTTTCAGTGATTGAAGGTTTGAATTGAATTCGAATTGAAGTATAGTCAGGCTGTTTGAGGATATTTTGAGTTAGTTCATGCAAGTCCCTCCAGTCATAAACGATGTTTACTTGAACTAGACGTATTAAAATACAGTATGTAGGATACTTTATTTTTATTATATGTAGGTTATTATTTTTTGTTTTCATTGTTTATTTAGTGCACCTACGGAATGATGAATGTGAGCGAATAGGATCGTAATAGTTGATCGCAAGCTCACTCAGAACAATAATTCAGATCGGTTTCTGTGTTGCTTTTGCTCTACAACGGCTACACACTAAGCTTCGTTATTAGCGCTTCTTTTTTCGCTCAATACCACTATTTTTATTAAACAACAGTAAGGATTTTAATATTTAAGCACTTAATATGTACTTTCAGCTTTCACATTTGCTTTTTTTTTCTTTTTTTTTTTTTTCTCCCAGCGTCTGGGAGTTGACCTGAAGAGATCGACATCCTTAATATTGTTCATGTATGACTACATCTATACTGACCAAATAGTTTCCCTTGTTAATAGAGAATATTTTTATTTCAGCAGCACAGTTTCATTCCTTCGACATAAGGAATCAAATAGATTTTAGTCATTAATTTTGATGGAAAGATGACAGGACGATACAAACTAACTGAAAGATAAGGTTAAAAAAAAAAGAAAACACGGGTATACGTTTGTTTAAAAAATAATAATAATTTGGCACGTCTGTTGCAGGTTCTCTCTCTCTCTCTCTTTTTATTTTTATTTTTTTATTTAAATTCTACCAACATCAACTTCTAGTAATAATCCATAACATCACTTTTATTTCTTTTTCAAACTGCAATTTTAAAACTGGATGGTGTACAGTACATTAGGAGAGGTCTGATGTTTTTTGCATAGACTTTATTGCCTTATAAAAACTCTCAAATAGCTCCCAAGATTTGTCTGTTTGCTCTAGCAAACCTCGTGCTAATGTTAATCCAGCCCACTTCGTCCATGTCCAGATCAGAAGAGAGCTCCAAGGGCGATTCAAAACCAAAGCTTGAGATGCCCTACCTTTTTAAAAAAAATAAATAAAAAAAAAGGGGGGGGATTAATTGGCAGGGTTTAAAATGACCTGGACACGATGGAGCTCAGGAAAGGGTTTGAAATTTGGGTAACTGGTTGTCCCGGCGATGAGGCCGAGTATAAAATCTGACCATCTAGAGTAAGATGTTGATTAATAAACTCAATAATATCTTGTCATCTGTGTTCGGACCAGTGTATCAGAGAGCAGCTGACTCTGTACATACTCATGCCTCAGTAGACAGTGATGCACCTTAGCCTTCTGATGGACTGTTTGGTCTCCAAACACCACTTAGAAATCTCTCTCTCAAAGCTGTGATCTTGTACAATCCTTTAACTCTGTAAATGCTGTTCTATATAACTGTCGCCCTGTGTTCAGAGGATTCCACTTCTCCGCTTGTTTAAGTGATCTCTTGGTATAAGAGCGTGTCTTACGCCCTACCGGAGATCCAAGATCAGGGACACAGTGCTGGTGTCATACAAACTGTAGACGGTTTCAGTGAATAAAATATACAGTATTTAATTCAATGCAACACCTCATGTCATTTTTTTTCTTCCCTCTTGTGATGAATTTTCCTTCTTGCTATATACTGTACTGTATGCATATATACATTTTTATTGTCAGGAAAGCAGTTGCCTTGAAAATGTTGGTGAGCGAGTTAATCAAAAGATCTGTGCTTCATTGAAATGCTTTCAGCCAAGGTAACAGCACAGCCTCCTACAGGGGATGCATAAGAAAATACCAAGTAACCCATGGCAACACAAGAGCCGAGAGCTGATTTAATGAAACAATATCAATGCTAAGCTCTGTATAAATGTAGCACTTGTAAAGTGTTTTTTTGCTCATCACCCTGTTTCTTTCAAGGAGATGATCCTATTATTTAATTCACAGTTGCTATGGAACCGAATCATTCAAATCTACAAGACGAGAATTGTTTCTCACAATTTCCAGAAGTGCAGGACAAAATATTTAAGAGCTGCTTTTCAAGTGGACTTGTGGAGGTAGACTGATTATGCTTCCATTACAGTGATTTCTGTCAAAGCACAAAACTACGATGTAGGCATTCACGGACCTACTCACGCTTTTTGCTGGTGAGGGTCATGGTTGATCTGGAGCCTCACATGGGATCACTAAGGTGGGAACGCACCCTGGATCGGACACCAGTCATACGTAAAACTGTCGCACACTTACGCACACGTACAGTAAGGGAAATTTTAAGGATCCGATCCACCTCCAGGCATGTTTTGGGAAGGAAACTGAAGAATACAGATGAAACGCATACAGACAGTAACCCAAGCATTGGCCATAGAATTGCATAATAAATTTTTCCCACTGTTGTGTGTTTTTTTTCCTTCAGATTTTTTTTTCCTCATGGTATTATCCATTCATTTTGTGAACAGGTGATTTGATGGTGGTGGTGACTCAGTAATTAAGGCTTTGGGCTTGCAATCAGAAAGCTGTTGTTTAAATCCCAGCACCACCAAGCTGTCACTGCAGGGTACTAGTGCAAAACCCTTCCAAAAAACTTCATCTGCTGAGCTTAATTGTAAGTCACTTTGTACAAAAGTGTCTGCAAGTCTTGATTTGTCCAAAGTTAAATGTGCCAAAATAACAAAATGTATAATGCCACAAGAATTACTGAATCTTTTTAGCCTCGCAATTAAAAAAAAAATTTTAACACACTGATGGAGAGCATAAACCGGCGCGATGAACAGGAGACCGAGCAGGACAGAGAGAGAACCTTTCATGTTGTGATGTGTCTGAGGCGGATGGTGCTGGATATCCTGAGACCGGAGGCACATCATCGATCAGTTAAAGTGGCATATTAGACCTGTTAGTAATCAAACCCACAGTTTAAAATTTTTCTAATGAATCTCATTCATAGGATGGAGCTGGAGCAAGACCATCACCAACAAACTGCTCAGCATTAACACACACCCCACAGCATTTACACACACAAAATACCAGGAAGGGTTCCAGAGCAGATGGCCGTTCAGCATCAATAATTATATCATTTTTAGAGCAATAATTATGATTTTTCTTTTAAAAAGAAGAATCTGCCCCCTCTTCGTGAAATGCCTCTTTCACCCCATATTGTCACATGCATGATTGTAAACATAAGCCCATATATTCATTCATTCATTCATTCATTTTCTATACCGCTTAATCCTGTGTAGGGTCACGGGGGGCCTGGAGCCTATCCCAGGAGACTTCGGGCACTAGGCGGGGTACACCCTGGACAGGGTGCCAATCCATCCAGGTAAGCCCATATAATGCTTTTATTTATTATTACTTATGTAAGCACAGTATGTCCATAAACACACATGTATGTAGATAAAAGTTACATAAGTAGAACGTACTGATTGGAAACAGTTGCTTAGAAACGCATCGTTGCGATGCACTTCACATGATGGAGAGCCGAGGAGGGAGCGAGGAGCTGATGTCAGTAAGTATGGGTTTACTTCAGAGAGCACTCAGACATTGCTATACTGGAAAGTCACTTATTGTTAAAGTGCATGTACCATTCTGTACAGCTTTAATAAAAGTGCCTGGGGGGGGGAAATGTTGTGATGACGGCACATCATCTTCACTGCTTCTTTACACACACACACACTATCTTCCTGTGCTGTAGTCTGGAGATGGAATTTTACTGACAACACGTACATTTAAACCATGCAACATCCATGTTTAAAAAGGTATTTATTTAAAACAACCAAAATGACCAAAGGAATAAAACATTGCAAAGTATTATTACTGTACTACTCTATTTATAATGGTGTCTTTAAAAAAAAAAAAAAAAAAGTTGTTTTATTTGTTGATAAATGTATTTAATCTTCCGGAACATCTACAAGGTGAAAAGATAAATAAATAAATACAGCCATGTGTAAAAGTTACTACCCCCTCTTTTAACTGTTAAAAACATAGTAAAAATCATCTGATCAGAGCAGGTGTTAGTAATAGGCAAATAAGACTTTAGATAAACAACAATATACAGGTAGTCCTTGACTTACGAACATTCGAGCTACAACCAGATACCAATATTTACAATTATATTGTATACAATATTGTCAGTGTGTAAGTGAATGTATAAAATGTTCAATGTCCAGTATATTGTATGTGTGCGAGTGTGGAGGTGCAGAAGAAATGGGTCGCCTAACTTGTTTCAGTGAATCAGTCCGGAAGCACGACGATAGAAAATGGCTGTCCTGTAAAGTGTCCTGATGGAAATAAATAATCTTGATTTTGGAAAATCCTCAACAAAACAGAGCTCACAGTCCAATACACTGGAAAATAGCTGACAAAACAATTTAAAGGCGCAGAGTCAACAATGTTGCATTTCACATTTCACTGTGAGATTCATTTTCTTAGGTGTTTATGGTTTTTGGCTACATGATGGCAAGGTGAGGAAAAGGGACAGAGATTAAGTCAAGAGGATTGGTGTGTGTCTATGGAGCAAGTTTTGACTGAGTTAGGGGCCACATTTAAAGGGATTTATTATTCTGGATCAACATGATTTTTTTCCAAAGTAGATATTTTCAAGTTCTTTAAAGTGACATGTCTCGGTTTTCAGGCATACCCAAAATGAGAGAGCTACAGTAGGAGTCCCAAAAGAAGCCTCATAACTTAGAAAGGGACTTGCTTTGTGCCAAGGTTGACTTATTTTACTGTGCTATGGAGACAAAGCCAAAAGTTTTAAATATAAGCTTCGTGGAGGAGCATACAAAATTGAAGGAGGTATGTCTGCCTAGTCCTGAATCCAATAAAAGGGAATTTTAGGAAAGCCGTCAGTATAATTCCTTAAAAAAATGATAACAAGCCATTCTTGTGTGGTGCAGATTTTGCCACTTCACCTACATTAAATGTCAAAGTTTTTGCACTAAAAAGTCCCCTGATGGTGTCCCTAGTAATATATATTCATACATACATACTGTACATACATACATACATACATACTGTACAGGTTCACTCAGCAGATAAGGCATGGATTACTGACCAGAAGGTGTCAGACTCAAAATCCATCACCACCAAGTTGCCACTGTTGGGCCTTAAAGCTGTATATGGTTGAAATGACAATAAACGTGTGAAATGAAACATTGTTCCTCCAGGACCAAGGTACTACATATAACATAAATTAACAAAACTAGCTAAGAGCTATATAAAAAGCAACAAATCAATAAAGATATAAAAATCCAGAAATGGAAAAAATAAGTCAAAGAAATGGTTTCAACGTGCCGTGCAAAAACTTGTAAAAACAAAACAGAAGAAATTCCAACTTTTGTTGAAGTACAAAAAAAACAACACATGGATGCAGCTACTAGGAAGATTGCCAGTTGCCCAGTTGCAATGCTTCTATTACCGCTATAAACAATGTTTCCGCCCCTTAGTAATCTCTTTCCCCCTAGAAGGGAACACCTAAAAAAATCAAAAAATGTAAAGACCTCTGTCCTGAATTCTTTCCAATGTTGGAAAAGCTGCAGTTTTGCCTCTGATACAACATGCTTAAACTGGAGACTCCTTCCATAAATATAATTCAACACCTCTTCACAGAAAACAAGTCCTATTATTGTTTAAATCTTAAGTGTAGAATTGGTGCTTTCAAATAAACCTGTGATTTGAATGATAGTTTTCACTACTGACTGATCAGAACACTTTCTCGAGAATTTGACAGTATGAGGTATAAGTCACTGTACACTAATCTTTAACAACTTAATTAAGGGGCCTTCTACAGTATAACCAAGCAAATCTTCTTTAAATACAAAAGAGTAGCTCTTAATTGTTAAAATGTTAAAAATAAGATTTTTATGTTTCTTTGCTAATTATTTCTAATTAAAGTGATCCAATTAAAATATTACATATTTTCATATTTTCATATTTCAATCACAAATAATAAACATTCTGAAAACATCAGCATTGTTTTAAACCTGTTTTAAAAGTGCCGTTTCATCTACAGTATGATGGACTGAGTAAATGATGCAGAGAAAGAAGGATAGACTAACAGCTAATCATATTCATGAAGAGCTCTTCACATTCATTAGGAAAGCCAAAATTCTTAGCTTGCACCTCAGCTAATGGCTGTAATTACTGCCAAACTGATTCACTTGTCCTTTGTTGGGCCCTTAGGCTAAACGTCTTTTCGGCAACACAAAGGTCACACTCACAAAAACAAGATGTAGGAGGGTAACAAAAAAAAAAAAAACTGTTTTTCATGGCTAGAAATGAATATTGCAACAAGTGCCAGCAGCACTTACATCTCTGTTTCAATAAGCAACTAAAGATAATAAGCAGGTTTAACTTTGCTCATCTCTTTATTAGCTTTTACAAGGTGTGTATTTCTGTGCCAAGCGTACTTGAGCTTTCCACAGTCTATTCCTTGTATACAAACATCTGCTCACACACAAAGCGGGATAACTTCATTATATTTATGCTATAATGTATGTGCAAGTCTCATGCTCTAATATGTGAAAAACGTCTTCATGCTCCCAGAGCAGCTCTTTCCCAATTTGAGTCTTTTTGCCACATATTGAAACGTTGCTGAGCCTAGACCTGACCAACTGAAGCAACCCTTCATGAGCTTCCATTGCTCTAAAGTCCAATCTTCATGCTCCAGTAAAATGAGCATACAAGACGTTTTCTTAAGGACATACAGCAGTTTATATCCCATCCTGTGAGTTCTCCTTCCATTGTGCATGTTGAAATGCTCTTACTGTCGCTATTAAACATTGCTGTTATTTTTACTGTCAGATTTTTTATGCTGCGGCTTCACCGAGTGAATGAATGGCCATAGAATTATATCACATTTGTATCGTTTCATAGCTTCTCTATATTTTCTAATACACGAGAGATTTGTTCGAAATGAGCTACAAGATCATTTCTGTTGACATAAGCTTGAGGCATACAGACTATAGAAAAGATTGCACGTACTTTAAGATATGCTCTTATATCAATTTACTGTTTCAGTGAAAAACAATCAGCACAGATTTTCTTTCTTTTTCTTAAAAAAAAAGAATTTATTACGTAAATGAATGTATCCTATTCGATATATTATATTAATGCCTATTTTAGTCAGAATTATGAAAAGCTTAATGCAAAATCACTTTGAACTTATAATTAATAAACCAGCAAGAAGGGACATTTCGTTTATATAGATAGTAGTGCTACCTGGAGAAAGCAAACTCGTCTGGTTACAACCACCGCCCACTCTGGCTATGGGTTGGATTTGAATTTCATTGCATTTCAGTGTGGCACGACTGCAATGCCCTAATGAAAATGATTTACTTCTGTTTAATTATTAAAAAGCAATCCACTATAGTGAATGTTTTTGCTATACATTTAAATAATCGCTCAGAGATTTCCTTTAGTTAAAGGTGGCAAGGCTTAATTTTAAGGCTTATTTTAAGGCTTATGACCCTGACCCAAAATGAATGCACATTCATATACTGTACCAAAAACAACCTCTATGATATACAGTACAAGGTTCTGCTGGGGATATTAGTATGAGCTGTCTGATGCCAGAGATTTTCCATCATCCTTAAAAGCATGGCATTAGAAATGAACTTCATTCTCATTGTCTTGTCAGATGGCTTTAATGGTTGACATGATGGACCTGCTGGCAAGTGCACTTGGGTCATACCCATTTGTCCTTTCAACTTTAATAACCCAAAGTTTTAAATCATATTACAAGGCAAAAAAGAAATCAATACACATTGATATGACTCCTCGATTCTTTAAAGGAAGACACTTCTACAGCAAGGTGATGCTACAGAAGTTTGTAAAAATATTATTTCACATTTAAATGACAGAATTTGTAGTGATGAAAAAAATATAGACGCTTGTGTCAACATTAACAAAATAGTCATTGCTTATATTAAATACACTTTCTGGCCAGGAAAAGTCACACACTTATATTTCATTTGACTGCCTTTAGCTTTGATGATGGTGTGCAACATGGTGGCCATTTCATGTATAAAAATGTTTCCTCATGTTCCCAGAACCACTCTGATTGATGATCTCCATTGATGATGTGGTAACTCGACCATTCGGTATATTCAGTTCATCAGCCGACTTTAATTTATGGCGACATAACGTCGCTGAGCCTAGACACATTGTGTCTATGAAAATGCTTTTACTTTCACGGTTAAACATAGCTGTGGTTTCTACTGTCATTTCTAAAGATGTAACTTTACCAAGTGTTTAACTGTTTTTTGATCGCAAACGTTCTTTTTTTTTTTCACACCACATTTCACATTCCATGAAATCGACAGGTTGGAATTATACTTCCAGATTTTAATACCATTTAATATTGCATCAGGAATCTTCTTACTTTCCTAGCTGGACACTTCCAATAATGCTTCAGTTTGTCCTTCTAATTCCTAAAATGTAACTAATGAAGTGTACTGTATCTGCTGGTTGAACAACCTCAGCGTGGCACATGCTAAAGAAAGGAATTATCACTGGATGCACCATTTCAGTGATCCATGAAGTCAGCTGAGGTTCAGTACAGCAGACCCATCACCAACTGTGGTTAAATCCAGTGAAGCTTAGATCCTTGGTGCTGAAGAGGGAAAAGGCCTTCGACAAGGACCATTTCAACATTGGAGGCACCCAGATCCTATCTATCATTGAGAAACCAGTGAAGAACCTGTGACCTCACTTGGTTTATGGTAGTGGCTTGGATTACCGAGGACCGTGAGCAGCATCGCCCTCTACAGGCAGAGCAACAAGCTGAAGCTCTTTTTCAACAGCTGGATTCAGTTGAATAGGAGCCAGCCAGCAAGATGGTGGGGATGTAGCAGCAGGGAGCCTGGACAAGATGGGCAGAGCTTTGAAAGATGATGCCAATACTATAAAATTCTTAATCCAGGCTGTCTATGATGTTTTACCTACCCCATCCAACTTATAAAGCAGGCGGAAGATCATGGGAGTGCCAGCTTGCCTGCTGTGCATGACCAGATACTGGACCACATACTCAGCCTGGGCAAAGGGCACTATCGATGAAACCACAAATAATTTTCTCCCCATGCTTTGTGGTGGGTTTCCTCCGAGTACTCCAGTTTCCCCCCACAGTCCAAAGACATGCAGTTTAGGCTAATTGGTGTTCCCAAATTGCCCATAGTGTGTGAATAAGCATGTGTTTCCTGTGTGTATGTGTGTGCCCTGCGATGGATTGGTACCATGTCCAGGGTGTATCCCGCCTCAAGCGGTCAACAAGCTTTCGTATTCCATCAATAAAAAATGTTTTAGGCTGAGCTGCAAGCTACCAATGCACCGCTGTCTTCACTTCTTCATCAGAAGTGAATCTTCGTCCTCGAAGGGCTGCTTTCTGGGAATCAAACAGGTGAAAGCCCAATGAAGCAAGACTAGGACTACGGGGAAGAAGCTTTAACGTTCTATGCATAAGTGTGGACAGTGTGGGAAGAAGTGAGCAGACATGAATTGTCATACAAGAACACAATGCCTGTGGATAGCAGTCCTCTGCGTTTAATCCGAGGTTTAGGCTTCAGCTCTTCAATAAGCTTCTCACTGTAATGAGCACTGTTGATTGTTGATCCTTTTTCCTCATAATGTTCCAATACTGGCCCACCTGATGGTTGACTTTTCAACTTTTCCTTGGTGGGTGATTGAGGATGTTTCCGTTCCGTACTCCTTTTGGAACGTTCCATACTCTGCCGTTTATTCTCAGGCTCGTAGTGATGAATCTATGTCTCGTCGCCAGTAAATGTTCTCTATAAGAAACTTTCACCTTCCTTAGAGTATCCGACCAAATTTTATTTGCAGATATCTAAACACTTTCACTATACTGCACACAAAGTATTTGATAAATAACGGCTTCAGACCACAAAAAATTAATCACATCCTCAGATTACAAAAAATTAATTGCTCTTCTTTGGTGCAAATCATAAGTGGGGCATCTGTTTTTGCTTGTAGCGCAGTTACAAATGAACCGATGTAACACATTCACACCTGCACAGCAGTGACTGGGGAAACAGTAGCGTTGAACGGAAAGCGCTGAGAAGACAGAAGTGCAGCCAACAGAAGTTTTAATATAACCGGAGTGTAGATAATTTTCGACTCACTGTGCTGCTGTGTGTTCTGATAAAATACATTTTAAACTCTGCCAGTACAGAGAAACACAGCGATGTGGATCAGATGGACAGAGTCATACAGGGTGGTGAAAGTATGGCTAAAGTGATCAAAGTATTCTGACTTCAATTTCATACAATAGAGAAGGTGAGTCACCTCTTTTGCCCTATTCATGTGACCCAATACACAATGCAAAGTGACATAGAAGTTTCAACCAAATGGTGAAAAATAATGGCAGGGATAGAAAAGGGAAAGTCAGCACTAGACACAAGGCGTGAAGTAAGTGCTAGTTGTAGAATGTTTTTGAACGTCCAGATTCTGGTATAAAATCTTCTCTATAAGTGCAAAGAAACACACACATACCATTTTATTCAGCACAAACTGGGCTACAATAATATATGAGCAGCATGTATGTACAAGTTTGTATATTGGAGAAAAAA
>JAOTQY010000008.1:2784375-2795881 GCA_026413445.1 Dolichallabes microphthalmus
TTACTATTTAATTTTTTTTGTAATTTACATTTTCTCATTTGTTTGACACTTTAATCCAAACCACCTCAAATTGAGATCACAATGAGAAATCGAGAAGTTAAGGGTCTTGCTCAGGGATTCAACCATAGCTGCTACTCAGAACTGAAATTTTAATAAAACTTTCAGCTTTCCGATTAGTAGAATGTGCCACCAACTTTAGGCAGCATGATGGTGTAGTGGTTAGCGCTGTCGCATTTTCCTCTGTGTGCAAGGAGTTTGCATGTTCTCCCCGTGATTGGTGGGTTTCCTCCGGGTTCTATCCAAGGACATGCAGATTAGGCTAATTGCCGTTCCCAAATTGCCCATAGCGAGTGAATGACTGTGTGAGTATGTGTATGTGTCCTGCGATGGATTGATCCAGGGTGTACCCTGTCTCGTGCCCTAAGTCTCCTGGGATTGGCTCCCCGTGACCCTGTATACAGGACAAAGTGGTATAGAAAAGAAAAAAAAACATTATTTATCACATCTGATTTATTTATCTTGTTGTAGTTTTCAAAAACATTTATGATACACAACATTTACCTAAAGGGCTTGGAAAATGTCATGGCAGTTTCACCAGGGTGCGAATTAATGCCATGTTTTAAAATAAAGGCGTCATTGCACGTGTCATAGTGGTTAGCACTGTGGCCTCACATACTGTATTCTCCCATTGCTTGAGGGGGTTCCTTTAGACTATTTGGCATTTCCAAACTACACATACCTGTACTGTATTGTGAGTTAGTGTTTGAGGAATTGTATGCCCTGCGATGGATTGGCACGCTTTCCAGGATGCACCCCACCTAGTGCACTGAGTCCCCAGGCATAGGCTCTAGGAACCCAGCGACCCTGTACAGGATAAGCGGTATAGAGAATGAGACGGTTTAAGAATGAGACTCATTCCAGTGCCTTCCATTAAACCTCATATTAAGTCCTGAGGTGTGTGAGAAAGATGGGATTCTTTATACTTTTGTTTCTTAAACTACAAAAAATATATATAGTAAAGGTGTCTTAAAAACACTTTAAGTGACCTTACCATACCTTAAAGTTACTAAAAGAAATAATATCCCTTTTTTTTAAAAGGAAGAGTGGGGTCTGGAATATATAAAAAATATATTTTTGCTAGCAGCAATCTAAAGGTGATATGCCACAATATTATAAAGAAATTCAATATGTACTTTTTCATCTACAGTCTATATGCATTAGATCAGTGGTTCTAGAACTTTCAAGCCCTCGCGACCCCTACATAATTGAAGATCGACAAGATCTCGCGACCCCCACTATCAAAAACAAGCAATAAACATAACAAGCTGTTCACAGTATGTTTTTGGCAGCACAAAAGCTTCATTCATGGCCTGATGGTGGATACAGCTACCCGCATATCATGTGTTTTTGACCCTGTAATTCCTTCTCTTTTTCGGCAGAAAAAGTCTATAGACTTTTCAATAAACAAAAGATGTTTCGTCACCAAATGCCTTTGCATTTTGCCGGGCTTCATACTTTCATGAGCAAGCACTTCTGAACAGATTACACATTGATGGAAATCTATGTTGACAACAGTAGAGCAAGTGAATCCATACTATATGAATTCTTCCTGATATTTCCGACATTTCCAACTTTGGTCTGACTCTTGCTCCTATGCTTGGTCGATATACATAGTTCCGATGACTCAGGCAAACTATCCACAGTTTCCTCAACATTTTTAGATTTGCGAATAACAAATTTATCCATCTCGGCAGTTGCGCTTTTCACGTGCAGGTGTGCGCTGTAGCAATAACTAGGGAGCCAGTCATCATATCATTGAGTCGCGAATTTTTTTTTTAATCACTCAATTTAAAACTCACACTCAATCAGGAATATCTTTACAAATCAGAAAATATTTATTTAAAGCATTTACTTGTAATACTGAAAAGTGTGTATTATAATCACAACAAAAAGACATAATTTTTTAATCCCTCTCGCGACCCCTTGAAATTATTCCGCGACCCCCAGAGGGGTCCCGACCCCCAGTTTGAGAACCACTGCATTAGATGACGGGACATTTTATGGGTTATTACAGGATGAGCCAAGTTCTGATTAGTCACCAATGTTGTTTTGTCAGGAAAAATACACCAGCTTTAATAGAGTAAATATTTTCCCCAACTTTTCAGACCGCAAGTGGGAGTCGAACCCGATGGACATCTTTTCGCAGGTGTATGTTTTTATTCCCATAAAAGGTCATTTCAGCTAAAAACGAATGACAAAAACCACAATTAAAGTCAGGTTTTGTAAATATTATGAGTAATGGATGATAGCATTAAACATGCTCTTTTGCTCTGCTGTGTGGAAGCATTTATGTGGATGAACAGAGTGGACGGCCGAATCATCAAAGCCATTTTTTTCACACAAAAAGCCAGATGTTGTCTGTGTCGTGTGTACTTGCTGTAACGGAGTGTTTTCACGAAACATTGCTGAAAGTGAAGTTGTTCTAAACTGTTTATTAAACATGGTATATTCTGAGGAAAGGTCCACTCAGCAAAGCATCGAACATATGGATCTGCAGTGAGACGTACAATGTGCACATATAGTACATGTACACTCCAAATATAAATCACTGAACATGTCACGACTGGATCTGTAATTTGGAAGATCTTTAGTATAAACAATTCAGGACAGAACAGATATGGAAAGCTATGGATAATTACATTTCATAGCGCACAGATTGGAAATAATCATACACTTTCGAGGTTCAAGGTAATAGTAATAGATTTCTTTTAAATGGAAATTCACATGGTGCATTTCTGAAGTCAGCAGGTATACCCTTATCTGCATGGCTTCCAAAGCACTGGATTTAATGAAGCAGAAACCAGAAGCATGTAGGTCCTGTGTTTAATCTCCAAGTACAAGGTTTCACGTGCTTTCTAACGCTCCACTAAATTCTAATGACAGAATTATGATAATTGGCAGAATGAATTCACTCTTTCTAGTGTACACTTGTATGCCAGTATGGATGTATTCTCTTACTGTATGTCTTCTCTGATTTTATGCAAAGGCATTAACTGAATAGTCACACATCATTAGTGACCCTTCCAATGGAATAAATTTACAAAATAAACAAAGTCACCGGTGAATCACCGAGCAATGAGCGTAAGCACAGATAAATCTGTGGTTTAATGATGCTCATATCCTCTGGCTGAAGAACAAACATACAAATTTGATGGGTCAATGTCCAACGAATTGGAAGTTCATTATGAGTAATTTGTATACCTATGGAAGAGCTTTGCAACTAAACGGACCTTAGTATTGCATAATACCTGTATGATGATTCAACATTAAACCTGTATTTCAATCAGGAACGTACCATGAGAATAAATATCAAGCGTTTAATCCATATGAGTTAGCAAAATGACTTTTTCGATAAAGCTCCATTAGAGGCTTATTACTTATTTGTATCGTATTGTCCCATTTGTGACCACTTTTTAATGTCAAAACAACATTACGAATCCACTAAAGCAATTATACTGTGAGAGAAATCTTGGCTCATAAAATAGGCAAATACTGCATGTCTCCATTAGTAGCCTTCACATTTATTGCCTACTGTCTGGCACTTTCAAAAGGTTTGGGTTTCTAATATGATTAATCACACAAACTGTCCCTTACCTGCCAGGAAATGTATCATTGCATCCTGCATTGTTAACAAGACAGTATTTGTTAACAATTAGACACACACACACACACACACACACGCAATGGACCTCAGGAGCACTGAGATAAACCACTTAATCACAACACTTATTTAATACATTATTTTAGATACATTTTCTAACTCAAATTATCTTCACTGGAACAGATGAATTACACTGAAACAATTGCAAAAGTTAAAAAGTTAAGTGGAACTGATTAAAGTGCTAACAGACTGTAAGTAGTGCACCCCGAGGGCACGAAGACTAGCTCTCAGGTCTTTACAATTCAAGACTCCTTAAAAGGTCTTTAAGTCATCATCATGATAAGGTTAATCTGAGGGCTTTAGGAAATTTGTCCCGGAAACATCTGAAATCATAGCATTTTAGGGCTTTTGTGGGTTCTGAATACATCTATCTCTAGTCTAGGGTCTCTAGTGCTGAATATGTCCTGCACTCCTACCTGTGCCCACTGGGTGTCCATATACGTTGTGTGTATTAGAAACTTATCATACCTAGAATGTTGCAAGGAGACAAGATCCCCAAACAAGGTCTAAGCAGAAGTTCTGAAATTGTACTCAGCAGCTACTTTAGATCAGTTCATCCTGATGAAAATGAAATGTTGCAGTAATCTAAGGTTCTGCCATTGACCCTCAATGTTCTTGAGACTTGTGGCCTTACCATTAGTCAATAAGACTCAAGAAGTTTGACCAAAGAGGTTCATTCTATCTTAGATAGCGGCACAGAACAGTTCTACTGAAAGGATTCTGCTCAATATACTTTCAGATTCAGAAAAAGGACACAAATGCTTTTTGTGTTTTTCCATTCCAACTTAAAGTTCTTCTCTTTCCCATTTTTTAAGATGTATGCTCTGATTGAGCATCAGGCTTCTCTGGGGTCCCTAGCATGAGCAGGTGATTTGAGACAACCTTCGCTGTCACTCACCCCTCCTTCATGCATTGACCAACAACTGTCCCCATCATCTACTATACACCTTTTCACTTCTGCCCATATTGCACAGAACTTAGCAACTCATTCACCTTCTTGTGGCTCTAAAGATGGCTGTTAGAGACTTGGTTCGCACTGCTACTGTACATTCCCTTTGGATCAGAGCACCATGGAAGCACAGATTCCTTCCTGCAGAGGACAAAAAGACATGGCACCCCCCAGCCTGGTCTTGTATTGTATGATAATGGAAGTATATTCCACGAATTGTATTAAATGCTTAAAAAGATTCCAAAATACTAACTTTTTTTTAGGAAAAGCCGGAACTTTTGACAACCTTACGGAAAGGAGATCAATAAGAAGGGGCTCTTCACCACAAGAGCCTAGCATGAAGTGTACTGCTTGTGGTGGCGTCTCTAAGACCCTTGTTTATGACATATGCAAGATTCCGAAATGAAATGTTTGACTCTGAAAAAAGCTTTATGCTTAAAGTCATTTTAGCCACTTTTCCCACAAGAGTGGGAGCGTTGAGTGCAAGAGCTAAATGCTTTATCAATAAGCTCACTTTGCATGTGTTAGTGGTTAGATGAACTTAGAGTGACTTTGTGGTTAAACCTGGGGATTCTGGCCTTTGATTGAACTTACAGCATTGCATACTGTAAGGCTGAACCTGCAGAGCAGTCAATGTACACCATGTGGTGTTACTTAGAAATGTATGGAAATTGTGGCCACTTTCATATATTCTTGAAATAAAACTTAAGTGTTCAAAATATTAATATATTAATGAGTTTACTATGGTTGAACTCATATGGTTGAATCATATGGTTATGAATAAACTTTTCTATTGTATTCTGTTTAAACTACTTAATGAATTTAGGAGTAAATGTGGCCAAGCCCTGAAAAAATTACCTTAAGCCCCGAAGATCAGCATATTACCACAATAAATGTGTGAATTAAAAAAAGATTATTACCCAAAGATAGATGTCATGACACTTGATAGAACACGTGTTTTTTCTGTTACCTCATAGAAAATGCTGAAAACTGAGCAACAGATAAAATTATGTGCATACACAAATATTGATAATATTACTGGTATTAGTAAAATGGTAAAAAAATTAGATTATACAGGGAATTCAACCCTAGTACCTATAGCAAAACTGGCATTTCTTCCGGGGGCCAAAATAAAATTTATATTAACCAACAGTTAATATAAAAAAAAGCATGAGCCTTAAACAGAGGTCTTACTAACTTCATTCTGTAAATTCTAAAGTATAAATGAGTGTATAGTGTAAACTCAAAAGTAAAAAAAAAAGGACTATTATCTCTCTAGCAGAATAAACCAACATTTCTGCATTGGATCAGAAAAATGTTGATTTATGTTTTTTTTTAAATATAGTTTATGATTAATGGAATGATTATATAATCACCAAAATCTAAATGTATGCACAATTCTAATTCATTTACAAAAAGGCAACTAAGAAAATTCCTATAAATAGGCTGGTAACGTCCAGGGCCCGTATTCACAAAGCTTCTTGGAATTCTCTCAGAGAGCTCCTACCTTAGCTTAAAAAGTCCTAGCTGGGAGTCCTAGACTAAAACTGATTTAGGAAGCTTGTCAGAGCAACTCTGAGTAAGAAAAGCACAAAAACGTTTATCTTAGTTAGGAGGTGTGGTTGACCCCGTTGCTAGGGATGATGCAACAATTCAAGGACTGTGATTGGTTGATAAAAAAATAACCTTTGACCTCTGCAAAGTTCTTGAAATGCATTCTTTGTGAAAATAGAATATATGATAATAGAATAGACAGTGAAATCATAATGTTGTATATATAGAAATTGTATAATCATGACTACAGGCTACGTTATGCAAATTTTCTGTTATAGGCTAAATAAAGATAATTAAACAGCCAAATGTTGAAAATGTGTCTACTTTTGAAGCAAATGATTTTCACGCAGTTGTTGTTGTTGATCTTTCGGCTGCTCCCGGCAGGGGGTCGCCACAGCGGAACATCCAGTCCGCACAACAACTTGGCACAGGTTTTATGCCGGATGCCCTTCCTGACGCAACCCTCGCATTTTATCCGGGCTTGGGACCGGCACTGCATCCAGTGGCTGGGGTGTGGGCACTGGCTGTACTATATTTAATACTTTTATTCTATAAATATACTATATTCTTACATTTATTAACCACACTGATTTTATTACTTATAATCCATTTCAGATTGATGGGAGCAAAATGGCTCAGCTTTTACCAGTTTACATGACTGCAGGACAGTCTATTTAAGTTGCACTTTTGGATGGTACAGTATGTAGCCAACAATCCAAGAGAGATGTAAGTAAAACAACAAGAAAACCAGATTAGACTGAAGATCAGTGTTTACTTTTAGCTTTACGTTCAGTGTTTGGAGAATATTTCTTCTTTCTGCCTTTTTGTCCTCTAAGAAACTTTTAAGCCTTAAGTCCTCCTCTTTACTCTTAAGTAGGTTTTCACTTTAGGAGCTGTTTTTAGGGCTAAGATGTTTCGTGAATCATTTTTATCTTTACTAAGATTTAGTCCTAAATTTAAGGGGAAATTCTAAGAAAATGTCACAATAAAAAAAAAAAATTCTTAGAATTTCATCACTAGGAGCAACTTTTAGGCTTAAGAAGCTTTGCAGATTCTGCTGGCTGAAAGTACTGATCCTTAGATCTTAGACCTGTACAGTATATCTGTCACGGTGGAAAGACATGAATGGCTGTCTGCTCTAAAATAAAATAAAAAAAGCATGGCACACTAAGTAGTGAACATCAGTACCATGGTCTGAAGGTGAGTTCGACACTAAACCCCTATTAGAAAGTGTCTACTTTTTGTTGCCATTACTCTAGGTGTGCCAGTCCAGCAGGTTTGTGGTGCTGCTACAGTACCTGGGCATCACTGTACATGTTCTTCTGATTCTACAGAATTCATATCTGCCCGACTAGTGTGAGTCAGGATTTCTGGCTGTGCCATTTAATTATTCATAGAGAAAACTAAAAGCAATCTTTGTATCTGTTTTCCCATGATAACATTTAATAAATCCAAGTGTGTGTGGTTGTTGTTATAGCAAATAATGGGAATGTTCAAGAAAATGACAATATGTGAGATGTGTGAGCATTTTACATATAATAAATGTTGATTTCTTTCCCCAGCAATTCTTATGCATGCGAGTTTGTAATTTCGAATTCAAAAGTAAATGATAACATGCCTCGAGGTTTGCAAATTTTAAGTAATAAATTAAACATGGGTGTATCCAGCAACAAGACAGCAATCCCAAACATAAAATAAATTTTGCTATATGAAAAGGTTGTATTTATTGAGTCAAAAGGTAGACAACTAAATATACATACTTTTTTTATATGAGATAAAGAAACACTAGTGAACTCTAATAAACTAAATGTCCTGTAGGAATACAATGACTTACACTGATATAATGCAGTCTCTGTCAACTGTTATTGAAAATCCTTTAGATTTCCTTTAATTCCTAAAAAGTAGGTCACAAACATCGATGTAAAACTATGCAGTGAATCCTACAAGCAGAATGATTTAAAACGAACCTGACATAATTTTGGATGAGACTGTACATGTCCTTACAAAACATACGCAAGAAGAACATAAACACTATAGAAGCCAAACAGATTAGAGCCCACCACCTGCATAATCTCACCAGGAGATGGCAAAGTGTATGTTACAGCATGAGGAGGAGGAGGAGGAGGAGGAATGGTTACTTACAACAGGATGTGTTCGCCAAACAAACCCACTCACCCCAAGAAAATACTAAAGCATTGACTTGTCAACTTGTCCTAACACTTATATCATGAATCAGTGGATAAACAGTTAGTAAAATTCAGTACAGAAGGAAAAATAAAAGTTTGTCACTGAAGAACAGTTTGTTCAGGAAAGCAGCAGCAGCATACAGTAGGATATGGAAAAACATTCAGAATGAAACGAGGTGTTTTATTACCTCTTCCTAACTAAAAAGGTTACTTGTTTTTATGTTAGGATATTTCCACTATTTTCTTTTTTTATTAACTCCTGTTTATTCTGTGTTGGGTCACAATAGGCCTGAAGTCTACCCCAGGGAACTTAGGGCACAAAACAGGGGACACCTTGGATGGGGTGGCATCATATTGCAGGGGTCAAGCAGTGGGAGGGAACTGGAGCACCCGGAGGAAACCCACCAATCACAGAGCGAGCATGCACATGACACACGCAGGACAGAGGCAACCATGCTGCCATAATAGAAAACTATAATGTGGTCTGTTTTTTAATTAATTAAAAGCATTTCTACTACTACTACTATTACTGATACTACTCCCACTATTACTAGTAATAATAATAACAATAATAATAATAATAATAATTTTCAATAATTTTTATCTATAGATATTGTTTGGAAGTACTATGTAAAATTATGTGTCCTGTCACCTAACATGATTTTAATAATCATTTGGTAGACTTTGTTACAATGCAGTTCAAGGGATTATACAGTGCGGGTCAAACGTTTGGACATTTGTTTTCTACAAAAACAATACTGGATTTTTTCAAAACTATAAAATAACACATATGGCATTATGTAATTAAACAACAATAACAAAAACAATCGTTATATTAAGACATGAAGATCAGATGTTCTGCAATAGTTCTTGCAAGAACAGTATTGTCAAGTGCATTTGTAAAACCCATCAAGCATCATGATGAAATTGGCTCTCATGAAGACCTTCCCAGGAAAGCAAGACCAAAACTTGCCTCTGCTGCAGAGGAGAAGTTCATTTAGAGTCACCAGCCGCAGAAATCATCAATTAAAAAAACTCGGATTAAACTTGTTATGAAGGCTTCACAGAGCACATTCCAACTGTTCAAAGGCGATTATTGCCTAATTTCTTTGCCTTCATTATTGATTTACAATGAAGGAAAAAAAATGAGGAAAAACCATAGAAACAGAAGGCGTGTCCAAACTTTTGACTGTTTTTTTTAATCTGATCAGCCATGACATTAAAACCATTAACATTAAAAACACCAGGGTGGCTCTGGACCCTCGGGGCATGGCTGCGCAGGGCTTCTATGGGTGTGTTGTTGTGTCTAGGACCAGGGCGTTGGCAGTGGATGCTTTGGTTATGGGTTTGGATTTGTTTGTCCAGCTCGCCCCATGGGTTGTATTTGGGCTCTTTGCCTGCTGAGCCTTGTGCACTGTGATGAACTGGGTGTACTGGTGCCTTCCTATGATGGTCGGCATTTATTTTTATGCTGAATTGTCTTTTCTTTGGGCGCAAACCTGATGGGCTGGCCTTTGTTCCCTGTGGGCATGAGTGAACTCTGAGTGCCCATCTTCCTGTTACCAGTTTGTATATCATTGGCAATCAATGTTGTTCATTTCACATGTCAGTGGTAATAATTACGTGTTAATCAGCACCTGTAATACATAGCCTAGTAGTGGTTACAGATGATCGGTGTATATACTGTTTAGTACATGCCTAATTATGCCATTATTGTTATACAAATATAGCAGGGTACCTATAATTCTAACAAAATTCACATTTCATTCACAAGTTATTTCTATTAATGTCACAGCCATGACATTTAGTGCTATTTTTAGTTCAATACAATAAATAGGTCCATAGTGACAGGAGAGAAAAAAGTCCATTGTTGATAAAGGGCATTATCCGGCTACAAAAAGACAGCAAGCAAAACAAGAGATTAAAGGCGTTCAATGAGGGCCACCCTGCTCCAATTTCCTTTTTAAAAAATAGCACAATGCTTATCTACAGAAACAATTACATTTTCCATGCTCTGATGTGTAGCTCTGTCAAAGTCTACCATATGGCTGAATAGTGATGTACAAATTTAGCATGGTTTAGAGGTTTATATATAACTACTGTATATACAGTAGTTATATATAGTTGTGCTCAAAAGTTTGCATAGCTTGGGATAATTTGCAAGAATAAAAAAAATGAGTGAGAAGGCAAAACTAATTTATTTTATTTCTTATAGGACTCACATGTGAGGCATAACAGAATGGCACAATCATCAAACAAAACATGTCAATAAAGAAAAGGAGGAAATAGTCATTTAGTTCTTGATATCGTGTATCGCCCCTTTAGCATCAATGATGGCATGCAGTCAAGTGGCTCAATGATATTGAGGTCAGGAGACTGAGATGGCCACTCCAGAACCTTCAGCTATTTCTGCTCCATTGGAAAGTCAGTTTGGCCTTGTGTTTTGGATCAATGTCATGCTGAAACATCCAATGCTGGTCATGCTGTAAAATGCAAATTGTCTATCCATCTTTCTTGGTCTAACTGTGGGTTAGTATCAAACAGAACCTTATAGTTTCCACCTCTTTATCAGAGTTTAAACAGTACTGACTGGCATTTTCAAGTGTTGAAATATCTTTTTATATTCTTTTCCTTTTCAACTACCTTATTACGCAGATCCATTGGCAGTTCTTTTGTCGTCCCCATAGTGCAGTCATGTCATGGTCCAGCCAAGTCAGGGCATCACCTCATGAGCTGAGAAACTCACTGACTATTTATGCACAGACAATATTACAGTTACAATGAGTCACAGGTGTGAAACTTCCATTTTAACCTGTGTGCGTCAACCAGTGGGTTTCTAATGTTGTCAAGCATTAAAGGATATGTAAACTTTTGATCAGCGTTGTTTGGGTGATTATCATCAGTTACTCTATCATTAGGGTTTAAAAAGGAGTCTTTAATGGGACAACTGTCCTTAAATAAGAAACATTATCAAACATATTTTCCAAATAACAATTTTGGTAAATATATATATATATATACACACTACCGTTCAAAAGTTTTAGAACACTTGCAAATTTCTTTGTTTTTGTTTAGTGATTTATTTTCTACATTCTA
>JAOTQY010000008.1:2838067-2851060 GCA_026413445.1 Dolichallabes microphthalmus
GGGGAGGATTATTTTTAAGGTATTAAGGTAGGTTTAAACAGTTTTTTTCTTTAATGAATTAAATCATCATTTTAAAACAGCATTTTTTATTTACTTGTGTTATCTTTGTATAATATAAAAATAGTTTCATGATTTCAATCATTACGTGTGACAAATATACAAAACTAAAATCAGAAAGGGGCAAATACCTTTTCACAGCACTGTAACTTAAAAAAATTTTAAAATAAAGACATCACTAATGCACTAGAAAGAAAGAACAACTAGTTGGAGTCTTTGTAAAAGCACTTTTATGAAAGCTCAAAGCAAAAGCCTATTTCCACCAGGTCGTGAAGTACTACAAGGTTTCCATAAACTTCAAACAGTGTGTGTTTGAATCATCTCGCATGCCTCAACTGAATTTCACGTCTACGTGCACGCTTTCATGTTTCGTTTAGCGGCATATGGTTTTTCTCACGTTCACCACTTCCTTCAGATGCTATCAGAGACAAATAAAATAAAGGCTTAATACAGAAACCCTGAGGCACCTTGCCAGAACATGAATGAGTAGCTGAATGAATCAGGGCATAAGTGAGAAATAAATAAGTGAGCAAATAAGAGCATGAGTGAATCAGTGAATGCATGAAAGCAAAAGAAGGAGGGAAGACATCTGAGAATGAGGTGAGGAGAACGCAAAGAAGAGTGAGAGTGTAATAAGGAATAAATCAGAGCTCGAGGGAAAGAGTGAGTAAATCAGAGTGCGAGAAGAAGAAGGAGGAGGGCGCATGGTTGAATATGCAAGGTTTAAAATATGACAGTGATATATAGCGAGCAGGTGATGTAAAACTCTGTCAGGCAGATATTTATACTTACTTTGGCACACAAACTCTTGGACACAGATCTCGGTTAGGTTGAAGAAGGAGGGTTCTGTGTTTCTCATCCTGGGCTTTGCTTAGCCACGTCCTGCCCTGTCAACACACCACTTCACATAATCACATTTTTATGACCTTAATCACCCCCCCCCCCAAAAAAAAATACTACAAACATACACCAATCAGACACAACACTATGACTCCCTGACTAATATTGATTAGATGCCCCTTTTGCCACCAAAACAATAATGCACTTTGTGTTCTGACACCGTTCTACTAAAACCAGTGTTAACCTACATTGCTCTGCGCATGCACCAGTGAGCCATGGCCGTCCATGAGCCAGTTGCTGTTTCACTGGTTTTCCTTCCTTGGAACACTTTTGGTATGTCCTGACCACTGCCAACCGGAAAAATCCCAAATGAGCTGAGGTTTTGGAGTTGCTCAGACCTAGTTGTCTAGCCATCACAGTAAGTCCCTTGCACATTTCTTCTGCTTCCAACAAATCAATTTCCAACAAAGGTTCAACTGCTGCCTAATATATCCCACCTACTTCCAGGTGTGACAAACTGTGATGGTTAGAGGATTTTTTTTCCTACTACAAAAAGAAGGAAAAAAAGAAGGTCCAAAGGAGAGACACTGAGGTGGCAGGTCATAATGTTACGGCTGATCGGTGCTCAAAGACTTGAGCCACCCCTCCTTTGTTCATATTTTGCTTTTTAATGTCATCTTGAGTGACAATCCTCAAGGCTCCCTGAAGGACTTTGTTACCTCTCATTTTCAGCTCAGTCCCTGTACCTGAGCAGTTTCAGAGGAATGATTTTTGTTTGTTAAGCCACACAGTAACCTCTGAATAATTCAAGCATAAAAACCTTAAGGCATAAACCAGTGAGAAACAGGTGCAGATGATGACAGACGATCAGGCCGGTGATTAGTATACTGGTGATGCTGAATGCTGAGTGGTTGGAACAGACGAGAGGGGAAATGAGGTTGCTGCTGAGGTTGTTACATGAACAACCAATTTATTTATTGTATCTTTAAGGACTTTGAAGCCTGTTTGTTGCCATTTCGTTCATTTAATCTGGATCATTTAACTTTATAATTTAATACAGAGAATTAAGGGGTGGTTCAAGTCTTTTATTATATGTTATATGTACGCTGTACACATTTTCTTCTAATGCTTAATGAAAACTGTGTGGCTATATTGTATCGTGTATCACTTGATCAAGACTGGGTGTTTCAGACAACCGTACCTTGGAAGTGAGTTTACAGAGTGTGCAGAACTTATTATATCCAGAGGCTTCCATTAGGTACTTCTCACTGATGAGTTCCCGCCCAAGCGCCCTCCACCAGGCTTCAGACATGCCCTTGCCTGTGCCGAACAAAGCGTGTTGTCGAAAGCGCTCGGGAACTCTCTGAGCAGTCTGCAAGAATCGAAGGGAGAGGCATAATAAAGAAATGAGCTTTTAAAAATTAAAAACCAAAAGAGGCATGTAGTGTATCCTTCAGTAATGACTGTGTTGTAGCAGTGTTGAATCTTACCGAGCCACGCAGGAGTAGTACGGGAGCTGTGATGCCAAATTTCTCTCCCATCGCACTCACTGCCCCCATCAGTTGGAATGCGTACATGCCAAACTCCTGAAAGTCCTGCTCTGAACAGTCCTGGCTCTGGATTTTAACGCTCCTGAGGAAGTCACATCAATATGTTATAGGAGTGACAGGAGAATACTCAGTAAACATGTCAGTGATGTTTATAAGATCAGAATACAGAACAGTACAGGACAAAGTAGCCACGATTATAATAATACGTAAATCTAGTCGACATATTTTTCGAACGTAAGCTTTGCTAAGTTGCATTATTCTTCCTTAGATATGATAACCAGATGTGTTGTTAGCATACACAATCTTAAGATACTGTAAACGCCAGATCCTGTAAACATTTTCCTGTTATAATTTAAACTTATTCATTCAATTCATAGCTAGGATTACTGCACACTATAGGGATGCACCAATACCACTTTTTACTACCGTGAGTACAAGTAACTAGTGTTGTCCCAGAGTACAACGTGAACCAGACATGGGAGTTTCCGAAAAAAAAAGTTCTGAACACCTTTCAAATACTCGCTTTGCTAGTGCATGAACCCTGAAACTGCTTTGTATGTAGAGCACATCCGTAGAGTAAACATCAATCCACTCATGCATCCACTGCGCAGTTAAACTGATGAGACATACAGGGCTGATGCTGCTAGTCAAAATATCAGTGATGAACTTGAAGGCCTTTCTTTTTTCTTTTTTTTTTAGAGTAAGGAAAAATTTATAGATTATGACATGCAGTTGTGCCTAATGGAAACGCCATAGGCTACGTTCAAACTACCAGCGTGAAATGACTCAATTACCCTCAAGTGACATATATCTAATTAATTTTTTTTAGGGTTATCAGAACACACAAATCTGATGTTTTTCAGATCAGATCTGTTACTCGATATGCAGTCATGTGACTTGAATGAGAACAGGTAGATAATATTTTGTGTGACTCTTTGTCTCTGTAGCAAGTCAACACGGGTAGCGCGATGCTAACAATAGCTGCTAAAACAGCTACAGGAAGGCATCTGGCTTTCTTCCTTCTTTTAAATCTCAACAAAAACAATCGACTAAATGCTTGTCGTCATCCAGAGCAAAACCCCAAGCCTATTTTTGCTCAAAATATGTTTGAAATGAATGAGTGATCGCACAAATACGACTGGCTTTAAACCAGATGGTGTGAGCAAAGTCATATTGACGTTTCAGAGGACATACACATTTACATTAGAGTCAGATAAAAGTCATTTGTAATTTTGAAGGTGACCCGTCAAGATGTGCATATTCAAACTGATCAATGAGCCCTCTAATGCATCTATTTTACAGTAAATACGTTTTATTTGCCATGGAATTGCCTTGTTTTCATTTGTAGGCTCTTTGAGGTACTTTGTTACCATGGCAATGGCTCGTAAACAACAAGTGATAATGGTATTAGTAAACTTGCAATGTGAGTTACGCAAAAAAAAGTCTACTTGTCTACAATGAAGGACATCAACTTCCTACATTTGTCAAAGGCAAGGATAAATATTTTAGAAAATGGCAACTTTGGTAGCATTCAGAAGCTTGCGTGCGTGTTTGCATGTACTTTGATTTCACAGGGTAACTGAACATGTTAGTTAACACTGCCTAGTTATTATTAGATTACTTTAATACAGTATTACTCTTGGCCTATTGAGGTTAGACTACCAGGTTAGCAAACATCAGACTTCTTTGATTTATCAGGCATTTAACTCTTCAAAGAAGCTGTCTGCAAAAAAATCCAGATGATGAGGGAACACACAAATACACTGACATATACAGCAAGTGACTAGATGATTATAGAGTAGATGATTGTAGAAAGGGGAAAACGAGAGAAGGAAAATGACATGATGATTACACGAGAGTGGGCGAATATTGAGAGAGAAAGAATTAAAATAGCTTTGAGGGATTACAGGCAATTGGATGATTATCAACAGAGAAAGCTGATCAGAGACTAGAAAACCATGCCGGTAATAGTTTATAGTGAGGATAACTGAATTATGTGATGTTTTTGTAATTAGAAATAATACATGATCAAATTGATTTTTTCTTGTATTTGTACACATACCCAGACTTGCAGTTGTCGCAACACTTGCTGGTTCCCAGTATACCTGAAGTGACTTTTCTGAGCTGTTTATCCTCGAAATGTGACAAGATTAACCTGCAAGAGTTGATTTAGCTATGAATAATTAGAATAAAAATATTCATTATCAAATATTCAGTATATCATTTATCTCAGGCCAGGTTTTTGCTACAAAACTTTAACTCTATAAAGCAAATTAACAGCAATTCTTCTCACATAGTTTCATATTCTGACTTCAAAAAGTTATAGAATACTATTGTTTACAGATACAGAACTAAAAAACAAGGGCAAAAAAAACAAAGATGGGGTTGTCAAGCCAGCATTTACATATGTAAATAAATCAGAAAATTTCCAGGCATGTAGTCAACCTACTTCCTTCTGCACTTAGTGGAATTCAAATATTTTTCCATCTTGGCCATCATTTCCATTTTGTAGCCCCTGAATCGCTCACTCCTCGTCTGGTTGAGAAGAAACCTGGATACGTGGAAGTCTTAGTCTCAAGATGCATTTTGATTAGATAAAACACTAATTTTAGTAAAGCATTACTCTTGAAATAGTAGTTATGACAGTGCTAACCAGTGCAGTGCAGGAAAAAGTCCTCAAAAAAAAAAAGCATTAGAAAAGAGTCACCTGTTGAGTGCCATGTCACTTTGTGTCCAGAGGACATGGCAGGAACTGGGCAGTCCGTCTCGCCCGGCTCGTCCGAACTCTTGGTAGTAAGACTCCATCTCTTTTGGTGCTCCGTAATGAATCACTTTTCTAATATCAGGCTTGTTGATTCCCATTCCAAAAGCTATGGTAGCCACCACACACTAGGAGCAGCACAGAATTACAGTATTTATAAATGGATGAATGACTTCATCAGTCCAGGTCTATAGGTGGGATGGTTTAGTGGGTGGGATGGCTAAATATTTATTATACAGTGCTGTGCAAATGTCTTGAGCCCCCTCTCTTTTTTCATATTTTCCATCCAAAGAGTCAGTCTTTCTTGTAGTTTTCTATTTATTTTTTGTCTCTCATTTTCTATCCAGTCACTGTACCTAATTAGTTTCAAGGGAATTTTTTTTTGTTTGTTAAGCCACATAGCAACCTATGAATCATTCAATCATAAAAACATCTAATTTAAGGCATGAACCAGAGAGAAACAGGTGGCGAAGATGACAGACGATCATGCTGAGTGGTTGGGATGGACAAGAGGGGAAATGAGGATGCTGCTGAGGTCGCAAAGTAGCACTTTGCAGCCTGTCCCAGTAAAGCATATGTTTCAATTTCTTTAATGTAATCTACATCATTTAATTTCATTTTATATAAAAGACATGATGGGTGGGTTTCAAATTGTTTGCACAGTACTGTATATCATGGTCTCATTTAAAATATACATTTTAAGGGATAATAATTACAACCAGCAATTTATACCAAAATATACCTCAATGGGAAATTTTGATCTCTCTTTAGTTTTTAGTTGAATTGGATTTTGTGTGAAAAGTGATCATATGGTGTTTTCTAACATGAATATTCCGTAAATTACAACGGAATACTGGATTAACTGTTATCTAATTTCACCGTTTATCTACTTTACCGTTGGGATTAATACACCGCTCATGCACCTACAGTATCTATACATCCGTCCATCTATCCATCCACTCAGCCATATACTGTACCAGCTATACAACAAAGTGTTTTAAATCAGCGCTGTACATGTCTATAATAAGCATGTCGTACTCCTCATCAGAAGCACCAATGATTTCTACGGATAATTCCAGCCGATCATTTATATTTGGTGCTTAACCCAGTCTTAACCAATCTGAATAGCCCTGAGAAAGTAAACTCATTTGTAGCTTTTGTCACTTGCTACTCTTGCTTCAATTGCGGCTCTGCATTGCTCAGAACATGAGTGGTGAGTGTGGTGTGAATGTTGCTTGCAACAGCAGTTTTCTATCCCAGAGGACAAAAATAAACCAACACAAACCTGTATCTCATCTCTCATGAACTGATACTGCGTCTCTCTTCTCCGTTTAATGCCGAGACCTGCGTGGTACACTCCACAGCGGATGCCCAGCTTGTACAGAGCAGTTGTCACCCTTTCTGCTTCCTTCTTAGATGGGCAGTAAACAATAGCCGAGCCCTCAAACTCATAATCACCCCTAAAAACAAATATTATTACCAGGAGGACTAACTTAAAAAATAAATATCGCCTAGACGGTTGACACACCCTTTCTTCTTCACAAGGAACGACTTGAGGTCTTGAATGACATCACCAGATTTGCGGTTCACGTCCAGATACAGGTTGGGCCGGTCAAAAGAAGTACAAGTGACGAGTGGGTTCACCAAATGGAGGCTCTTGACTATGTCGTCCCGAATAGAGGGGCTCGCCGTGGCTGTGAGTGCCACAATGGGAACCTAATGGGACAGTTGGATTCAACAAATTAGGACAATCTTTAAAAAGATTAACAAAGTAGAATGTTTTGTGAAATTACTACATAAATGTAACTTACATGTGGAAGGCATCTTTTTAATTTGCCAAGGTCTCGATAAGCACTTCTAAAGTCGTGCCCCCACTGTGAAATACAATGTGCTTCATCCACTGCGATCAGACAAACACCTAAAGACACCAGACCTCCATTACAAATCACATGGGGATTCACAAATGGTGCAGAAATTTGGTCAAAGAATTACATATGCTGGTCAGGTTAGGATTACATTTCCCTAGTCTCAGCAGTCTAAGAAAGCAATTGCAAATGAAGGAGTCTGTCAATCCGGCATCATCGTGTCTGGTTGCAAGAAAAAGTCTGGTTCATGTCTGAGTCAGATTTCTTAAATGTCACGGCCTCGTTCAGACTCACATAACCTGGAAAATGAGTCTCTAAAAAATTAATAAATAAATAAAAGATTGTTTGCTTACCGACTGATTTATTCAGCTGTTGAAGTAGATGTATGTTTCCCGAGCAGAATTCCGGTGTCATGTATACGACTCTGAAATGCCCCCTAGAGGTAACACACACAAAATTTAAAAAAGCAGTGAAGAGAACTGCGAAGACTTTAATATGTAGATTAGATCATTACAGAAGTCACCCTACTTCAGTAAGTCGTCATTTAAGTTATGGGTCTGGGCCGATCCAAGGAAACAAGCAGGGATGTTGGACATCCTGAAATGAACAAAGATATAAAGACTTAGATCCTACAAACAAGA
This sequence comes from Dolichallabes microphthalmus, assembly GCA_026413445.1. Taxonomy (NCBI): domain Eukaryota; kingdom Metazoa; phylum Chordata; class Actinopteri; order Siluriformes; family Clariidae; genus Dolichallabes; species Dolichallabes microphthalmus. Next base: position 2,845,782 of record JAOTQY010000008.1, read on the forward strand.
CACAATCGAATTGTTTAAGCACTTCTCATTTCACATCACAGTTTTTGAAAACTGAAGTGAAAAACTGCCACATTAACCATCTAATCATGCCCTCCAAGTCTAATAATAAACATATTATATCTGTTTACATAGATTTACTATTACTAAGTGTTTGGTCATTACTCCTATGACAAGCTAATGGTTATTGGTTGTGATGATGCCACAATGAATCAAGATGAAGAGCTTTTTTTAAAAATTATATAAATACCTGGGTACTGATTTACGAGATGACGAGCATGATGGTGATATAGGTGGCACTACTATTTAGCATATCTCTTAACGTAGAGATGAGTCTACATTAAAATGCCGCTGTACCCGTCTTTCATTACGTGGAAACAACTCACTGTTCAAACACAGTCTGTTTGAAGATCCATGTAAATGTGACATTTTTACTTAGAAACCATAAAGATAAGACCCATGAGTGGGGCAGTGGTAAACTGAGTGCTTGTCCTATCATCTGGAGTTCACTAGTTCGATTCCCGTGGGCCCGGAGAGATCTGATTGGCCGAGCTCTCTCAGCGGGGTGGGATGGGAGACATTTAGCACTCTCACATCAGGCATGACTCTACGGCCAATCATGGTCGTCTGTGAGCTCACGCAAACAGAAGGAGTCGATAGCATTGTCCTCTGAGTGTGTTATGTTGCCTCTAAGGATGCGCAAGTGAGCAGTTCGAAAAGATGCGGTTGGGTGGCGTCACGTGGTTTGGAGGAAACGGTTTAAAGTCTTCTACCTTTCCTGACTGGTAGTAGTAGTAGTAGCCTTGAAGTGTGAGCCCCCTAGTGACGGATGGGAATGGGATACGACTAAATTAGGGAGAACATTGAGGGGGGAGAGCACGAAACCATGAAGATGACGTTGGTCTGCCATTGATACCAACCGTTTTGCTGATGGCTTTTGAATTAAATTGCTCTAATAGGTTTAGGAGTGCAATTGATTGCATACCCAAGTCACTTTCAATGAAGAGTTGGTATATGGTGCATGGTTATAGATGATTTATAAATAGTCACATTATGTAAAATCAACCAAATGAGGGTTTCTTTGGGTCTGGTTACTTTCAGGGAGTTTTATACACTCACCAGCTGCATTAGGAACAACTTGCTAGTACTGGTTTGGACCCTGTTTTAAGGCCTTTAGAAGTGCTTTAATTCTGCATGTCATAGATTTATCAAGGTGCTGGAAGAATTCCTTAGTCATTCTGGTCATTCATATTGACATGATATCATAATGCAGTTGCTACAGATTTGTCAGCTACACATCCATGATGCCCCCACACCATTACAGCACCACCAGCCTGAACCTTTGATACAAGGCATGATGGTTGCATGCATTCATGTTGTTTATGCCAAATTCTGACCGTACCATCTGAATGTCACAGCAGACATTAAGACTCATCAGAGCATGCAACACTTTTCCAATCTTATTGGACAATTTTGGTGAGCTCAAGTGAATCAGAGCCTCAGTTTTCTGTTCTCAGCTGACAGGAGTGGCACCTGGTGTGATCTTCTGCTGCAGTAGCCCATCTGCTTCACTGTCAGAGGTATTACGTGTTCAGAAAGGCTCTTCAGCATACCTTAGTTGTAACAAAGTGTTATTTGAGTTAAAGTTGCCTTTATATCAACTCAAAACCTTCTTCTAATCATCCTGTGACCTTGTGCAGCAACAATGGTCCATATTGACATGATATCATAATGCAGATTTGTCAGCTACACATCCATGATGCCCCACACCATTACATCACCACCTCCAGCCTGAACCTTTGATACAAGGCAGGATGGTTCCATGCTTTTATGTTGTTTATGCCAAATTCTGACTCTACCATCAGCAGAAGGTCACAGCAGAAATTGCGACTCCTCAGAGCAGGCAACACTTTTCCAGTCTTATGATGTACAATTTTGGTGAGCTCGTGTAAATCGTAGCCTGTTTTCTGTTCTCAGCTCTTCGCATACCTCAGTTGTAACAAATTATTATTTGAGGTAAAAAAGTTGCCTTTATATCAACTCAAAACATTCTTTTAATCATCTTCTGACCTTGTGCAGCAACAAGGCATTTCTTGCCCAGAGAAATGCCCCTTACTGATTTTTTTCCCCAGACCATTTTAAACCCTAGACCCAGGCAGGTTCTGTGTGAAATTCCCCATAGATCAGCAGTTTTGCATATACTCAGGCCAGTTCACGCCGCGTTTAATATGCGGTAGCATCCACGAAGAATATCCATCAGAAATATCATACACAATGAGCAGAAAATTCACATCAAAAGAATTTTGTTTCACGAGTCAAAGATATTATGTCTTGTGTTTATCATAGGCTAATTCTAAAGATTTATATGTTTATGTCAAGCAAGCGTTACTGCCGCTAACAACGAGCTCCTTCAGAGTTACCCACGTGAGCTGCAGCACTTGGTCCTCCATTAGTGCGATCAGTGGGGAAATGACCACGCTGATGTTCACACAGTACACAGGAGGAAACTGGAAGCACAAGCTCTTTCCATAACCTGCATACACACACACATACATATACACTGTAAGTATGTAGGCAGAATGTCACGTTGTGGATTCATCTGAAAAGGATCAGCTATACAGTAGCATCACCACAGCAATTAAAGGGGCAGACTACAATCTTAAAGCCTGTTCAATCCTATTAGACAAACTGCAATTGCAGTGAAATAAATCCACGAGTCAGTCCCACTGGGTCAGAAAAAAATTTTAACGTACAGAAGACTGAAATAAGGAAACTACCTCGAGCTAATGTTATAAAATATTAAGAATCATAGCTTTGTTCTTCAAAGGTCTATTGAAAATAAACTAATTTTTATTCTTCCAGAATACAGCTACAATCTGCCCTGTATTACAGCATCCCACCTGACATTTTTATCTTCAGGCATTACGTAATTTAAAATGTCTGCGCTGGGAGGCTTGCAGGCGATGCACGTTATTTCAAAAACATAAGCTGTATGAGCTAGAAGAAGAATCCAAGCCATAAGTCGGGCGAAAATTAGATTCATCAAGGCCATTCCTATGAATCGGCTAATTATACGTGCACTGGCACACAGTAAGAGGTTTAAATATACATCTCAAAAATTCCTCACCCATTCCAGAAAAAGAAAAAAAAAAACCTTACCAGTTGCCATGACAACAAGGTTATCCCTCTTCTGCTCAAGCACGGACTGAATCACTTTCCATTGTACCCTGCAGACGAGTGTCATATGCTAAATTAGACTTAGCTTTTGCACAAGTCTGTAAAAATTGCAGTGGTAAAGTGCATGCACAGCCTTTCTCATCATAAAAAACATGTATTTCTCCATCAAATTGTACAAGTGGTACACCTGGGATATTTGCTAAAACTACACAATCAGAAAAACTTTTAAAAAATTAAATTAAAAAATACATGAAATAAAAAAATGAATAGGTGCAAACATACGGTTTAAAACTGTGATGTCCGAAATACATTTTCAGGCATTTTATCTGTTCAGGACCCGGCTGGGGAAGATTTACATCTAAATGTAGAAGAAAAATAAGAACAGTTGACATAAAAACCAACAATGGCGGTGATAAATGTCATGACAAAACTCGTAGACAAAACTTGCATTAAAAGAGCATGTATTTGTAATTCAGCTTTGTTAAATGTTGCATTGTATTGTGTGTTATTGCTTGCTCCTTATAATAAAATATAATGATATTCACACAAATACTTAGCCTGTGAATGCCATTTCTACAACATAAAAGGTTATTCTGCTTATTTTTATCCTATTACTACAACGTGAATACATTTTAGCAATTAATTGAGCTCAATTCTTACGTCTAATTTAATGAAATAAAAATTAACATGAATTAACATTTCCATGAAATAAAAAAATTGACATGAATTAACATTTACATGAAATAAAAATTTACATGAATTAACATTTATGTGAAATATAAATCAACAAATCATGCATTTACTGTTGTTCTGAACTTTAAGTTCCTAAAGACTCCTAGGACACGTGTACAGCTGTGGCTCTCGGTTAGGTTGTGGCTCAGAAGTTGATTGACAGCATGCCAAGTGAAAAAGAAGGTTCACTGCAAATATAGACTCTTTACATAAACCTAATATAATTGTCAATAAAAGCCTATGACACTTCTGTAATGCTTGTAATTACCCTTTGGTATACCATAGTAATACTTCAGTATAGCATACCTCGAGCATAGTAGCGCATTACTTTGTTGTAGATAACCTAACTTGTTTGTTGTATCTTGTTAAAGGGCGCTATGCATGTGAATGAAATTTTGTCCCGCTGGCACGTCTTGGTATCAAAAGTAAGGAAAAAATTCTGATTGTGCATTCAGTCTTTACCCCTTCATGCCCTGTTAAGACAATGCTAGCAGAGAGTGTGCCATCAAAATGCTTCGACAAGAATATGTCGCCAGATGGTTTGGAGTTGCCAGGAATAACATTCCAGGCTATGGAACAGATTCAGAACAACTAGTTCCACTGCTGATCTCCCTAGATCTGAAAGGCCAAGAAAACCCAGACTAATTCCATGGCATCATTTGAAGAATTGTAGAGAAAATGTTGCTGGTATTCCAGGGTTACACACAATAATACACTCATCGGATTATTCAATGACATATGGCTGCATCTGGACTTGCTGGACATGCAAGGAGGCCGTATAGTGGGCCAACTGCAATGACGACACTTTCTGCGGACGATGTGGTTATGATGCATCCTGAGAATCTGGTTTAAAATCCTTAAACTCTTATTTGTTTGACAGAAATACATTTTGTGTGTGTGCAGCATTTATTTTGTCTATCATTATCTAGGACTAGATTAAGTCATTGCCAGGTTATCTCCAAAATTAAGTTGTGAGTCTATAGGGAGTTTAATTTCTATTTAACTTTTTCATGCACTTTTCAGACGCTTCCAATCAGCCTCCATTACTATAAAGCAGAGCGAAAATTTGTGTCTTTATTTCTTAAAAATCAGAAAAGACGATACAGTAAGTACAGTAAATGTCCCAATATAAAACCGATGCTACTACACTTTAAAATAGTGCATTAAGAGTGATGCTGCCGTGTTTTGGTGCTCGACATTTTTTTGCCCAATTTATAACTATAATATCTCCATATTTCACTTCTGCCTTTTATACTGTGGCCATCTCTTCAAATCTTGCTTCTATTAAAAAAAAAAGTGCTCAGCCTAATGCTCAGAGCTTCCCGCAGCTCATATTACAAACTTTCAGTCACCCCCCCCCCCCCCCCCCCCCC
>JAOTQY010000008.1:2858853-2876087 GCA_026413445.1 Dolichallabes microphthalmus
ACATATACATATATAAAATATACATTATATATATATCTGCTTGTTTCCAACTAAATACATCAGATATAAAAATCATAGGAAAAAGGATCAAAACAAGTCCTTGGTGGTGTACATTGTCCACTCTCACATGCAAATTAGGAGAATTTACATGTTTGAGCTTTGTTGTCCAAAACATATTTTCCTAAGTATGTAAAGCGCTTGAATGTAATACCATGCAAATTTGCTTGAACCGATTTGGTTAAGCCAAGATGCCTTTTCATTGATCACGGATGACTTTGACAGTAAAAACGAAAGCAAAAGATTTGCAGAAAAACATGCTGCAACGTGTGGACAAATGCAGGCTCAGATTCCTATGTGAGCATCCAATATGTGCTCCATGGCATGTTTAGGGATTTTAATGTAGCGTGCCTCTGATTAAACTTTGTATAGTTTGTCTACAACATTTAATTTTTCTACACCTTCTTAAATTACTGTGCAGTTAGTATTGTGTACATACAATCCAGCAACATTAAAAAAAAAAACTTTTTAACATGCATCTGTTTATGGATTTATAAATACATATATTCTGTGACTACATTATCGAGTTGCAGTGAATCCAGAGCCTCTACTGGGAACACCGGGTATAAAGAGAGAGTATATCTAAGTTTCCTGGGATAGGCTCCAGGCCCCCGCGACCCTGTATTTAAGGATAAAGCGGTACAGAAAATGAATGAATGAATGAATATATCCTGTATGGGACACCAGGACACAAGGCTCACACACACACTGACATACCTAAGTGTACTGCGGTGCAGCCAATCCGAATGAACGAGGACCGTACCGTACCAGCCACTACTAGCCTATAAGTCTATCTTATGCTGCATTCACACTGTGCATGATTGTTTCGTACCATGCTCAGGAACGATTCTCCCTTTTCCCTACCCCACCACCGCCAAGTGTTCACATCATCATTATTGATGTTCGTACTCTGGTGTTTTACTAGAGACGAAGTGGAAAGATTTCAGATTCATTTGCGTATCATGATTCCTTTGTTGGCCAATTCATCTATTGCCACACTTCCTCCAAAATCTATGTTTAAAAATACATTTTCACATTTATATATGTTTAAATTTGAGGTAGCAAAATGCTGCTATTTCTTTACAGTCCTGCAGGTGCTGCACTCTAAACTATTGATAGAACAGCATCCTGTGTGGTAGGAGTTAATTATTAGCCAAGATTGTTTAGAATTTTATAAAATTGTGAAACTTTTTTTATTAAAATCGCAATACAAATACTCACAATACTCTACGAATTAGCAGGTGGCAGTATGCACCTAGTAGCTAGTATTGAGGAAACAATAAACGCAAAGAGAAGTGTGCAAATCTACTTTTACACTATGCAAATGATTATTAATATTATGAATGATATTTAAAAATGACCCCCTCGCATGCCTTCATCAGCTATGGCCATGTGGTTCAGATGATGAAACTGGAGGGGCTGACATATTGGAAGAGACAGATGAGGTCGATGACATCACATTCTAAACAGTGGTCCTCTTCTGTGTCTGGGTACGACTGGCTTTTAAAAATTATTTGAGACATGCATGAATACACCATATTGTGATTGAGACGGGGTGGACACTAGCGCAGTATGCTAATCAATGATTGTGCACAATACGGAGTGTTTTTAATTACACTACAGTCTGGGACTAAGACTACGGTGTGAAAGCATGTATACAAAAACAGATATTCTAAAAATAAAATAAGCAACTGATTGGAAACTCAAAACCAACACATATATATGTATATACTGTGATGCATCCCAATAGTTTCGGCAGGAACGCCTGTGATGACATAATGGACAACTGGTAGCTCATTGTGCAACAGTAGACAGTGCTGTCGAAGACAGCGTCATCGTCACAAGTTATGCCATACTTTGAGGTAATAATGCATCTAACAAAAAATTTAATCAGTGTCAGGAGTGGCACATATTGAGCACATACATAATCCGCAGGTAATACTAGCAAAGGAGAGACCGAATCTGCGTGCGGATGGAATCACAGGTAACGTCTGGTTCAAAACACGAGAAAAAAAAAAGGCATAATGGACATTAAGACACTTCTTCACTAATTTCACTCAGTCCTGATACTCAAAATGATTTGGTACTGTCCATTGTACAACTTTCCCATTCTGATTTGCTGCTATTGCATCAGCATCATGTGACTAACAAAACTGCAGTTCACTGCTAACAGAAGACCATTATTCATTTACTCATTCATTCTAACTCCTATAGAAGGATCTTGATGTTTTTGAACGAGCAGTGTCCTTGTGCCCTTAACCTTGAACTGTCCTTGCACCTGTGTCAGCAGGAGGAAGAAATCGGAAAAGTCACGTGATTGTCGACAGATCGCGTTTATTTGTTCATCCGGATTTTGTTTGTTTTTAAATATACAAAATCTACTGTTATGTTTTATCTGTTTAAAACCATTTTAAACAGATAAACATAAAAACTTTGTTTTATTCCTGAGTGCAGTAGTGTCCAGTAAATCCGAATGTACATACAGTACATGCATAGCTTAAGGTTAGCGTGCATCTAAATAGTTTGTATGTTTGACATTTTTAAAAACTATTCCTTTTCCCAAAGCTTCACTCTGGATGTCATCTGACAGCTTGTCATTTATACACCAAAGTGGATTGCAGTCTATCAAGGTAAGCATACTTTTTAATCTACAGAAAATAAAGGTAACATATCAGAAGAAAATTGATTCAGTACATACAACCTTTCCAACATAGAAGCCACAGGGGCAGTTTTCTGTACCACCAGGCAAATTTGTCAGCAATAGTCAAATAAGAGAGATAGATGCTAAATTTTAAAGGTGGAAGCTTGCCAACAGTTTTCCCTACCGGCAGACGTTGGGGTCATATTGGCTTGCCAGACCAAAACCTATGCAAATAAACTACACAAATTCCACAGAGTCTCTCTTTGGTCATGAATTCCAAAAATGATGTAGCGCTTGGATAGAAACAAGACAAGACTCGATAATTTGACTGAAACTATAGAAAAAAAGTGAGGATATGATCCTCAAACAAGCATTAGGTAATAATAAATAAATAATCATAAAACAAGATCATGTTTTTTGACGATGATTGAAGTGTTTGATCGGTTGTAATGTCACAACATTGGAAGTTGAAAGTGTGGCAATATGAATAGTTTGGGGGGAAACATGGGAATTTATTACAGGAAAGTGCACCAAAACAAATGAGGATGGCACACAAACAAATCACTTGTTTGTTCACATGTTTCACGAAGATGGTGAATTTAAAAAAATATATTAAAAAAAACATGAATATCCTATATATCTCTTAAGTGTGGTGATGATTAAAGGTACAGAAAGGTAAAATGATTCAAACAAGACTTGGCTTGAACCAGTAATTGAAGCAAACTCAAAATTATAAACAGTGCTTCGGATTTATTTGAATATGACCATAGAGATGCACCCGAGGAACAAAATGTATGCAAATTAGGGAATCTCTCGTCCAATAGAAACGCACCACCTTACTGAAAACTAACAGCACAAAGACAACTACACATGCCAAGTCGTTTCAACCTGAACTGCAGTCAACGCTGAAGGTCTAGCTAATCATGGACTTATTTTTGCTTACAAAAAGGCTGTAAACACTACACGACGAAGAAGCCGTTTAAGCAATGTTCAAGGATTCCAACGGGCAGGTCAGTAAAGTTTTAACCGACTCTTACCCGAGACTGTACATCATCATCATGATGTTTTTTGGTCATCCATCCCGGAAGCGACCTGTCACCAGGTGTAGTGTGATCCATAGCAGGGGCTGTGTGTAGTGTAGTGTAGTGTAGTGTAGCCTCCTAGCACTGATAACACAATCTTATCACGATGTTAGAGTAGCGAGAATCTCCGGGCGAGATTCTGGATTATACACTGATATTTAACCCTGAAACAAGAGCGCATCGCTAAATCCGGCTCCTGTCACTTTCACGCATCTCCTAGTGCACGCGCGCCCACTGTATGAAACGAACTTGCAGGTAAACAACATAAAGCGCGGCGACGTTAACAACCGCGCTCTACAATAACGTCATAACACTTACATTTACGTACAGATAACTCGACGGGTTTTCTAAACGTTCTCTAAACCGTCTGTTTGATTAACGTGTTTATTTATTTTATTCCAGATTCATATCAGCCCTAAACTCTCGCGCCATCCCCAGCGTTAGTTTTCTTGCTCGAGTTTTTTTTTTTACTGTTGATAAAATACAGCGACCTCTACAGTCCTGGAGCGGCGGCGATGATAAGCTCCCAGGGTCCTGCAGCCCCGCAGATTAGTGTCGCCTTCTTAAAAAAAAAAAGGTGGGGGAAACAGATGTACATGTATTTCAGGATCGTTCTAGAATTGCTTAACTTGAAAATAATCATCATTAGTTAAAAATTTATTTCAAAAGAACTTGCATTAAAAACAACCTCGCGCAATGGTTAGCGCTGTGGCCTCGCACGGTGAAGGATTGATTCCCGTGCGTGGAGTTTGCCTGTTTTCCCTGTGTTTGGTGGGTTTCCTCCCAAACCTATGCGTAGTGCAAAAATATGTAATAGCAGTTGGCACTGTGGCTCTGCAACTTGAGGGTTCAGTTCCTGCCTCAGGTCTGTTGCAAACATGAGTTTGCATGTTCTTGCTAGGTTTTCTCAGAGTACACTGGTTTCTGCTCATGCTAATTGGTATTCCTAAATTGTCTATAGTGTGTGTGTTTGTCCCCTGTAATGCCCACTTTGGGCCACATCATGCCCAAAGTCTCCCAGGATGGGCTCCATGCCCCCCGTGAACCTGAACGGAATTAGCGGTATAGCGGAAGATGAAGACTTATGTAAACATGTTTCATAAGTTAACTATATTCTCGACACAGCATTAGATAAACTATGCTAAAAGATTGAAAAAATTTTAGGGCCCGCCTTCATTCTGTAGGATAGGCTCGCATTTCCTACTCAGTGAGGATGCAACCAATCATAAATCAGACACCATTCTCGTAACCAGTCATAATGCAGAAGGCAGGATTTGTCAGAAAACAACAGGGTATATATATATATATAAACCTAACCTAATATGAGCTTGACCATCCTTCTTTTTCATACTTAGTTACATGACCATGTCTGGCACAGAGTTAAAAATAAAGAGATGCAAGCAGCAAATACAGATTCTATAAAGAAGAGATGTGGAACCAAACACTTTTTAATCCAAAAACAATGCACAATGGACTGTAGAATGATGGTGATCATGTGACTTACTAACTTTGCATACATTTCCATGAATTAATATTCTATAATACTACTGGTTGCATGCAATACCCCGAGTTATTCACATTTAGAAACAAACGTATAACTTTTTAAATGCCTGCGACATATTTCTTTCGTATTATTACATTCAAATCGTATCATTACCCAATAAAAAACATTTTATGTCTCCTAGTTCACGAATACATGAAAATCTAAGTGAGTCAAAAAATCTGATATAATGCCGAATATATCTTTAAATGCTTTCTCTGACTTTTCAATAATTTTTGCAAAACCATTTACTATTAGATTTATATCAAATGGCATATAAGCTCACACAAACCTGTTAGACAAATTAGACTGAGTGCATTAATATAAACCTGTGATTTGCCTTATAGTGTCATGTCGAACTGTCACAGCTGTTGCTGTAGAAAATTAATTAACACCTGCTAACTAATTAGTTTTACATTCAGATGAAGGTTTGTTAAATTAATAGTCAGAGAGCTAAATGGTTATTATTTAACCTGATAATTCTAATAAACTATTAAATTTGGTCTATCGTTAATGTGCTTACATTAGCTAGCTTTATCTGAAATCTATAGCTAGCACTACTGTTGCCACCATTAGCTCAATTAGCTTAAAAAAAAAAGAAGAGCTATGCTAGTTTTGGTGAGGTGGTTAACACTGACATTGAGCTGTTAGTTACTGTAGTTAGTTATTTAGGGGGAAATGCATAGTTTGTATCAAGTAAAAAAACATGCATCATCATGGGTCATTTTAGATCGAACTTGCTGTGCTCTGTTCAAATCACTCACAAGGTCGCAATTTTATTTCATCCGAAGTGGGACACCATTCGGCTCCGTCTAAGGTTTGTGGTGTCGTCCTGCCTGAAACATTTATCCAATCCATTCCGAGCCCATCACGTTAAAGGTTGTAGATTACAGTTTTACAGCGCTGTTAGATCTGCCTTACATTACATTAAATTTACCAGATGCTCTTACCCAGAAAATGACGCATACACAGTCTTAATTAGCATCAAATTAAATTCAGTAGAAGTCAGGGGCATCCGAGGACAACGCTCTGTCTCAGTGTGATAAAAGACAGCATGTTACAGCCTTATCAGCATTTAGCTTCTAACCACAAGTCATAAATATTGTTGTGACAAATAGCACGGCTATTAAAACACTAGTCTAGTATTTCAAGAAAAGATTTCAACGATTGTAGAAATCCTTATATGGACAGAGTTTAGTAGGATATCTTACACCTGACAGAATGAGGCATTTGTGCCAAATGAAGAACAAAGCAGGAGTGGCATTATCATATATAGAGAATTTACTATAGGCACTGGATAAGTAAAGAGTCTAAAGCTCTAACAATGGTTTTATATACTGTATGGTTTGAGCGAAATAAATAAATGCAGTATTTTTGGCCTAACTGTTTGGACATGGTTCCGGTGTGATGATTTGTGTAGACATAGTGGAAATTATAATGAAATACCTAAGTATGTACTGTATAAGTAAATGGTTTTAGTTTTTATATTTCATGTTTTTAAAGAATTGGTTTTCAAATGTTTTAACTAACGTTTTCTTCGGTACAATTTCAATACCAAATAGCTGCGGAGCTCTCTGGTGATGTTCGGAGAAAAAAGATTCTGTATATAAGAATTCTAATTCTAATATAAGAACAAGATAGTATGTTTGGGGCCACCACTTACTATGAGTTGGGAAGGAGAGAGTATGCTTTGGTTACAACTTACTGAGATGTGGGAAGGAGATCGTATGTTGTGGCTACGACTTACTAAGGCCATGTGGGAGGGAGATAGTATGTTGTTGCCATACTAATACATACTACTACATTACTAACCACATACTACCTAGTAATGTTGCTAAGGTGTGGGAACAAGATAGTATGTTGTGGCCACGGCTTACTAAGACATGGGAACGAGATGGTATGTGGGAATGAGATCATTCCTGTCCCAAATGTGACTGGGTGACTGTTGTGTAGAGTCATGCTGTGTGTCAGTGAATAAATAAAATTAATTGTCCATTTATTTTAACAATTATAAACAAAGTCTATTTAAATTACAAGTGGCTCAAGGGTATGAGGTTAGTAAGTTGTGGATAAAACATAGTATCCCGTGGCCATGCATTAAACTATCTCGTCTCCAAAAATTATCTCCACAATTTAGTATCTTGTTTCCACGCTTAATAAGTTGAAGCCACAACATACTATCTCGTTCCCAAACCTTATGGTCACAGAATATTTTTTAGCAACTCAAAGCCAGCAATACATTTTTTGACCTTGTCCATTAAGATTCGACTCATGAGTCGATTCATGATTCTCCATACGTTGAATCAGGGAATCGACTCATCTTTTTACTCTCATCCGTTACTCGTCAGCAGTTTAAACAAAAATAAAAGATAACAGAAACAGGACCAAAGATGAGACCAGTGCTAGGAAATAATTAAAATGGTTGGTTATTATATTCAAATATATATATTTGGTTTTATTTTTAATCTTGTGTTGTAACAACATGCTAGCTAAAGGTCGTTAAATGCCGTAAAGTTGACTAATTGGATGGAACGGATAAATTAGCTAACAACTAGCAAAAGGGTTGTTTTCTTTCTTTCTTTCATTTACATACAGTATTTTATGAGACTTATAACTCGTAATTTATATCATAATAATGTCAGCTAAGTTAACTGCTATCTTGTGTACAATAGAAAGCTGTAATGCCGTGATTAGGATAACTGCCAAAGCAACGTCACCTTCCAGGATGGAAAATGTCCAGCACTGGTGAGCATAAAACTCAAACTTCCTTTTTCTTTTTCGCATTTTTTTGGTCTTTCTTTTATACACAATACAGTATTAGTACACCCCCATCCCCACGCGTGCACACACATTTTTCCGTTCACATTTTACACAAGCTAACATGACTGAGTAAGCACGTGTTCACTGAATGAAAGGGATATGTGATAGGATTGCTTTTCACTTTGAGGAGTGATCATGCACGATTGGCACCAGCTATCATTTACTGTAAACGGACACCATTTCAACCTGACAACTATGATGAGCATATTTAGTATTTATTGCATTTGTCGGTTTAAGTTATTAGTGTAATAAAATTGCAGTGGTCTTGTGCCTTCAGCAGTGTCTTGTCTCTTCAGTGGAAATGAGAATTACGCCACAGCTCTCTCTACTCCACATACTGCGTGCCTTGAAACGCTGGAGTGTGTTGTAGTAGAGGGGAGGAGGGAGGGTCATTGAGTTCATTCCCATCCCGTACTGATGCAGCGCCCTCTAAAGAAATCCAGGATTGGATGATTTCTCTCCCTCTGCCGTATCATCAAGCTGGCTGGGCTTTTTTTTTTTTACCAGGGAGAGATAAGTGTCAGATGTGCGCTAAGGAGAAAAAAACACACACAGCAGTAGGTGATAATTCGACTGTGCCCACCGCGATTTGATTTGACCTTTAATTCAGGACACAGAGCCGCTGATCAGCTGATGACCAGCCAGCCCGGCAGCTGCCATTTTGCAGGTCAATCGAGGTTTCGCTTCAAACTTGTCCAGCGCACAAAGCCGTCTAAGCTAAAATAACCGTGCTCGAGCTCCAGGATCCCGGAGATGGAGAGGAAACCGGAGCGCTGTCGGGAAATCTGAGCGAGCATGGCCGACGGTAACATGAGAGAGATGGATAGAGGGAAAGGCAGGATTACGGGCGACTCGTTTCCGAGAGGGGGCTACGCGCAGCAGTACGGCACGGCGACCCTGCCCGCGCCGCAAGCTCCCGACATACAGGAGCTCGCGTCCAAACGCGTCGACATCCAGAAGAAGCGCTTCTACCTGGACGTGAAGCAGAGCGCGCGCGGCCGCTTCCTGAAAATCGCGGAGGTGTGGATCGGCAGGGGGAGACATGACAGCGTGCGGAAGAGCAAGCTCACGCTGTCCATGGCCATGGCTCCGGACCTGAGGTACTGCCTGGGGGATTTCATCGATTACTACGCGCACGTAGGCCTGCGAGGAGGCCACGCGCCGCGGCCTGAGGAGCCGAGCGACGCGCAACGGAGGCGGCAGCCGGACCATCATGCAGCGCCCGCATCACCCAGCGGCTCCGCGGCGTCCGAGGAGCCCGCGCACCGGGTGCTGAAGAGCGAGTCGATCGAAGGCGACAACCGGAAGTACTATCTGGATCTGAAAGAGAACCAGCGCGGCCGCTTTTTGCGCATCCGACAGACCGTTAGCAGGGGGCAGGGCGCAGTCGGGTACTACGGCCAGGCCGTGGAGCAGACCATTGTGCTGCCCGCGCAGGGCTTGATCGAATTCCGCGACGCGCTCTCGCAGCTCATCGAGGACTACGGCGACGAGCGCGAGGCCAACGGACGCGGCGGGAGGGGGGAGCGCGATCGGGAAGCGGCGTGTGCCGAGCTGCCTGAGGCGGCGTCGTTCCGCGTCGACAACAAGCGCTTCTACTTCGACGTGGGCTCCAACAGGTACGGCGTGTTCCTCAAAATCAGCGAGGTTCGCCAACCGTACCGCAACACCATCACGGTGCCGCTGAAAGCCTGGGCCCGCTTCGGCGAGAACTTCATCAGGTACGAGGAGGAAATGAGACGCCTGTTCACCTGCCGCAAGGAGAAGAGGACAGAGGCGCAGGCGGACAGCGAAGAGCGCGAGGATTGACGGCGGTCCGCCACCTGTGTTCTGTTGCAGTATGTCACAGTGATCCGGTTTCTACAATATCCTCATACATGTCTCAAACAGTGTACCTCTATAGCCTGTTCAAGTACCGTACTGTACTGTTTAACTCCGATCACTCACAATAGCACTTTTACATCCAGCAGTACTGTCCTGTTTTTCATTTGAGTTTATTTTATGGACGGTTGGACGTCGCGTGACATCAGGTTGTCTCTGAGCGGTAGCCATATATATATATCGGTTGTGCTCACGTTAATTGATCACGAGATGGAAGTGTGTATTCAGCAATCTGCAGTCAGACTGAAGCGCGCGCGCTCGTCTGTGTGTGTGCGCGCGCGCCCCCCCCAGGCGTACTCCCTCTCGCGATTCGTTGAACCCAGTAGCATTTAAAAATGCCCGTGTGATTACATGCAGCATTAGTGCACTAAACAGAGTGATCAGGTTGTGCAAATTGGCTGACGCGTAAAAACCATGCACTCACCGAAATTAAGGCTTATTTCTGAATAGGAAAAAAAACTTTTTAATGAAAGGGCATCTTATACTAGCAGAAAGACATGTATAACACACCGTTAGAAATAGTATGCTACTCCATATTGCTCTTTAAAAAAAATCAGTTTTTCAGATATTAAACCATGTCCGCAATTTATACCTTCTGAATAGTCTAATACACATCACCGTTTCCCAAACTAGTCAGGAGAACGGTTCAAAATAATACATAGTGTCAGTCAAACAGGATCATCATAAACATTTAATGATCCTGACTGTTTGCCTTCGATTTTTCAATGGCTTATATAGCAAACATACAAATCTCACCCCATTACTCTAACGTTTAATGAAAAGTTACATGTATAATTTACCAAATTGAGACTTATTCACACGATGGGTCTATTGTAGTTAAAAGAGGGTTATACCTTGGAATATAATACACTTTTTCTCATACGGCTATAAAGATAAAAAAAAATTAGGATTATGATATTGAGATCTTATATGAATATAAACTAGTTAAATATAGATAAGATGTAATTGATCTTATACCCAAAATAATGAGCACAATATGTTTAAACTGTGTAAATAGGTTTCCGATAAGGACTATTATTAAAAAAAAGAAAAGAATACCATAGTTCACAATGAATGTGAGTTCATTTCCTCCTCCTCTCTGTTTCATCTGAGAGTGATGAGAGCAATAGTCACTAGCTGAAATTAAGAGAATCAACAGATTTGGTAGATTTGTGGTATGTGGTATCAGCCGTAATGCACCTAATGCCATTCTTCCAGTTGGCTATTAGGGTAATTGCTTGGCAGAATTTGTGTTCTCCAAACACAGACCCAGTTTTTACAAATTACAAAAACATGGGTGTTTTAGCCCAGTTAGAAACTGGATTCAGACATACCTGCACATTAGGTTCAGTGAAATTGCCTTGAATTAAGGCAGAGAGAGAAATGTCATCAAGCCTGTATTGTTATTATTATTATTATTATTATTGTTTATAGAGAAGTAAAGGACGCAAGTGTTGTGAAAAAGTGAAGAGGAATTTAGCAGCACTGAAGACCTGTATATTATTTACAATAGTCATACTGGTCTTAATAGCAGATGACCAGTGAATAAGTACATCAAAGCTAAAATAATAATTATTAAATATAAAACATACAGGATAAAATTAAGGGCTTTACAACATGCATTTTTAAAAGGGGACTTCATATTGTAACTGTTTTCACAGTTTTAACACCTCTTAGGTCCTTTTTAAAGGTGTTAACCAACGGAAGACATTTAGTAGCGCTGTCTTGGCCGTTGCCAGTTCCCTTTTGAGGACAGCACAAATGTTTAAAGCACTCAATAACACTAAATGTTCGTCTTACAATTTATTTTCTTTCTAATTGTATGCATTGCCGGTGTTGTGCAATTGCTGTGGAAACATAGAAGGACACAGTAAATCTGAAACAGTAAGAAAAAATAATTTAAAAAAAGGTTAAAAATGTTAGAGATTTAATAGAATAGTGATGTTTTTAGGACCATAGTGCAATGAAAGCAGTGTTTCTCATCAAGTCACTCATTACCTTCTAAACTGACTGTCTTTCAAATGCCTTTTCTATGAGGACATCTCATTTGTCCTCATAGCACAACTAAACGTAAACGTTAACTTCCTGAAACTGATAAATTCCTTCTTACTTATTAATCGTGTGTATGGTGAGAAACACACTCGAACATGTTCACGTATGCAAATATTGTCCAGCTGACAAAAAAAGCAATCCTTTCATCAACCCCTATTGATTGGTTCGTCGTGCTTTAAACGAATTTGATAATATATTTTTTTTGTTTGTTTCTTTTTTTCTTTCATTTTTGTTGGACCCTTAGTGTTATTAGATGAATTATCTATTTCTCATGATGAACACAAGGAAACTCTATAATGTGGGCACAGCTCACACAGCTGACACGAGACACAGGCAGCACGTCCCACAAGCACTTTATTCAATCAGCACTTTTAGCTGCTGCTATTGTTGCTGCTTTTACTATTCAATCTTATAAGGAGGATCTGTTTCTCATCTATAAGACTACAAGGAGGGGTCGATCATTTCAAAATAGTGACAATCATACACGTTAAAAAAAAACACAAACGAAGCTTCATTTCACTATAAGTACTTAAAGAAAATACAGCACATAAAAAAGCAGAAGTTTATTGAGACCTTTATAATAAAGTTATGACAGCTAAGGACTCGCAAAGAAAAACGTACAAACAAATGAACAAACAGAATATATACTTCGTGTATAATTGGCAGTTCACAGGAATACCTCCTTTCAGTCCACCCATACATATTGTATGATGAGAGTTGCCTCAAGTGCAGCATTTCCACTGGCAGTGCACTTGTGGGTTTGTATTTTCTGGGCATGGATTACACCTAGCCTCCGTCTAAATTGTCTGTAGGAATTTAATCTATTAGTAGGCCAGAAATCCTGCCCTGTCTAACAATTCACCTTGCTTTTTTCCATTAACATTAAAAAAAAACTGTGGTTTGTTACCTCTCTTATGAATTCATTCTTGTTTCCTATTAATTTTTAAAAAAATATTTCAGGGCTCACTCATTCTGGGCATTGACACAGCATAAGTTCTTTATTAGGGTTTGTTAACCGTTTCAGAATATAAGTCTTATTTCTAATTTTAAAGGCTGTACCCTTGAAAAAGTGATAAAGGAGTAAAGGCCATAAAAGGATGTTACCTCTAAACAATAGATAGTACAGATAAAACAAACGTGGAACAGATTTAAACAATATCTACATGCACTTTAAAACTGTGTCCATGTTTGTTCCCTTGACCTCAAAGAAATATCTGAAAAGATGTTGTATGGAAAATGATCACAGATCTATAGTGTGTCGTATGGTACCTTTTTATTCAGGGTGGTATTGGTATACAAACCTTGTTTTTATTAGTTCACACGTTTTGTTTTGTTTTTGTTTTTTTTTTGCTAGACATTTCAGCAATCTGGTAATCTGTGAGGCTGTTTGTCCTTCGCAGCTATTTTAGTTACTCATGAAACTTGAATTCACTGAATTGGACTGTTACGCATCCAAGTAACACTTTTAACCCATAAGCCTTAAAATCATTACAATTTAATTGTAATGATTTAGTTTAGGTTTATGATTTGTTGGTACAATATCGTGATTTTCTTTCATCACCAACATGTTGTTCTTACGGTTCTTTTCAGGAACATTTCAGGCCTAGCAAGCAAAACGTAAAAATTTTGTAAGAAGTAACTGAGCATTCCTGTAGTATGAATAAAGAATTCCGTTTCAAACTAGCAGTCCAGCCAAAGGTCACATGGGCCTCTTTTTTGTGTTAATAAAAGATAGTTAGATGTAGGTAATGTGCTGTAAAGGTGTGGAAGCTTTATGGATTTGTTTCCTTTTTCCTTTGTCTTGATAACGACATCTCTGCAGTTGGAACTTAGAACTAGTGTTCGATAAAGGTTAAAAAAAAAGAAGAAAAAAAGAAAAGGTGAAATAAAAATGTTTCGGTGTATCTTTTTTGACAACGTAATGTACATCATTAGTGTGTCCTCCTGTAGTACTCTAGAGTATTATAAGACTCGAAACAAGAAAGCAATTGTTCTGTATTGTAGCACTTTCTTTATCGTGTGTACTGTATTAGTTCCGGTTTAATATGTATGGTACTGTATGAATATTCATTAATTGCCTTGTAATGTTTGTAAAAGGTTGCAACATGTAGGATATGTATCTGAAGGTTACATAAAGGGTTTCTTTTTTTTTTATAAATTTTTTTGTTTCGTTTTTTTTTTTTTTTTTTCCTTTTCTTTTTTTGGAATTAAAGTTCATGCATGCCGACAGTTGGGTCCTGTCAAACTAAAAAAAAAATGGTGCTATATAATAATATATAAAGGTGCTCATATGGACCACAGCTGCATGCATGTTGAGTGAAACATTGATAAAGTAGAGCAAACGTGAAGCTAGCCATTGGTCAATAACAAAACATGATATCCTCCATGAGTTGAAGTGGGTTTGTGTAACTGTAAATTGCACAAACGGTCAGTCGAAACCTCAACATCGTGACTGACCGAGAAAACGGCAAGACCGCATGACAGTTGAGTTAGATTTGCACCAGCAGCAGCGTGCAGTAATCATCAGCCCAGAATTGTTCTTGTGTCTAAAAGCTTTGTCAAGGATACCTGCACCAAAGTAAATGCTGAGAAAGTAATGCCTCTTTACAGTTACGCAACCTTTGTGTGGATAAAATCCAAAAGATCCATAGACAATCTAATCTAATTAAAAAATGAAATCTTTATATGCTCATGTTTAAAATGTTTTTGTCTTTTTTATTAACTTGTGTCACAGAGTATAAGAAAAGAGGTCGCTATATATTGCAGATTGTTAAGTGGAAAGATATGTAAGCCTATGCTTTTAAAACTAAGGAGAATGTGGTTATGTTGGTTGTATCTATCTTGGTTTCTTTTAATAAAAAGCAAAGAATTGAAAATAAATATGAACAATATGTGGTATATTGGGTTTTCATCCACACACACATCGAATAGTCAGAACATTTAACTTACCTGCCTAATAAAGTGTAGCTTCCTCTTGTGCCACCAAAACAGCTCCGATCCTTCAAGGAATGGACTGCACAAGACCTCTGAGGGTGTGCTGAGGTAACTGAACACGAGACCGTAGGAGCAGGTCTTTTGAGTACCAGGTGGGAAATTGTTGGAGCGGACTTGTTTGTCCAGCACGACCCACTGATGTGCAATCAGATTGTGATCTGTGATCCGTTTCTGAACTATTTTGTTTGCAGTGTGGCAAGGTGAAGTATCCTGCTGAAAGAGGCCACTGCCATTAGGAGTACCATCGTCATGAAGTGGTTTTCTTGCTCTGCAACAATGTTTCGGTAGGTGGTCTGTGTCAAAGTGGCATTCACATAAATGCCAAGACTCACTGTTTCTTAGTCAGAGCACTATCTCCACTGGCTTGCCTTCTTCCCATAATGCACCTATCCATGCAGCCTGACAGGATATTAAAGAATATGTGATTCATCAGCTCACTTTCTTTGGCTACTCCATGATCAGGTTCTGATGCTCACGTGCTCATTGTGTAGGCACTGTCAGCAGTTGGCATGGATCTGGATGGGCACTCTAATCTGCGTTGCTCCATGTTCTGGCACCTTTCTTCCATATCCAGAATGAACCTTTTCAGCAATTTCTGCTCTCATGTCAGGCTAGCCTTCTCTCCCAAAGCCCATCTGTAACCCTTGGGCACCTGTGACCCTGAAGGCAGTTCCTCTGGTTGTCCTTCTGTAAATCTTTTGGTAGATACTAACCACTGAATAGCAGAAACACCAAACTAGACCTGCTTTGGAAATTCTCGGACCCCGTCATCCAGCACCAAGGTTTGGCCTTAGTTAAATTCACTTCCCTTACGCATACAATTACTCTTGCTTCCTACACATCGACATCAAGAATGGACTATTCACATGTTGTGCAATTTATCTCTCCTATTGTCAGGTAAAGAAATAATCAGTTATATTCTCTTTATCAGTGAGTGATATTATGTTATTGCTGATCAGTATAAGTAAAAGAATTTAACGAGTAATAAATAAGAAACAACATGGTGCTGTAGTGGTTAGCACTTCAGGGTTGATTACCACCTTTGGGTCTGTGTGTGGAGTTTGCATGTTATCCCTGTAACTTGTGGGTTTCTTCCACAGTCCAAAGGCATTAGGCTAATTGACATTTCCAAATCCTCCATTGTGTGTGTGTGTGTGTGTGTGTGTGTGTGTGTGTTTGTGCTTGCTTGTGCCCTGCGATTGATTGCCACCCCATCCAGGGTGTATCCCAGCTGGTGCCCAGAGTCCCCTGGGATATGAATGAGTGAGTGAGAATATGTTAGACACAAAAATCACTCAAATCACTGTTGTTGGTTCTTCAGGCTTTGTGCTCATGTTCAAACCCATTTATAGCACATGATTAAATATGAGTGGCACCCTGGGGAAAACATTCGCTAGTGACTTTTTGAGAATTTCTTCTATATATAGTTCTGAGAGCTCAGGTTTTCATGAACTGAAATTCGAAATTCTTCCCTTTATCACTCATCTCAGGAGGTTAAAATTGTAGCACTAGAAAATTGTGAACGTGAAACAGAAAAGATTCAGACTGAAGCACGGGATCATTGTGACAGCTAGTATCTGATTACAATGTGCAGTTTCAGAAAGGTTTATGTCAGCACATAGCAATTCAGCAAATTGATCAAATCATGGTCCATGATTGTGTCAGGAAATGATACACAAATTGAGTTTTTTTATTTTATTTACACGACTATCTCCTTAATTACACAACATGGTGGAAGGCATCCTAGGCAAATATAAAAAAAAAATTTTTTTAAAGGAAGTAAGATTACTTTACTTCTAAAATGTACTGTTATTTTGATGTATTTATGGGTTCATCAAGTCAAGGTATGTTTTAGGTAGAAAACCAATTTTGGTCAAAAGTTAAAAACTTTTTAAAAAGTTTCCCACATTCAGACACAATGTCGTTTGATGCCGTTTCCCAGGCTAACGGCCAAAATATTTAGAACCATTTCTATTTAAGTCTTTATGTAGACTGATACAACAGAGTGCACCCATATGACATAACTCTTTCCTGAAGCAGGAACCCTTGTATGAAAAACATTTTATGTACAAAGCAATGGAGGCGGCACGGTGGTGTAGTGGTTAGCACTGTCGCCTTGCACCTCCAGGGTCCGGGTTCGAATCCCGGCCAGGCTCGATTCCCGTCT
>JAOTQY010000008.1:2963044-2975033 GCA_026413445.1 Dolichallabes microphthalmus
TATTTCTTTGACCTGTGTCCCACAAGTCTCGTAACGCTAACAGCATTATGCCCGTTTAAACCCTGTTAGAAGCAAATTGGCTTTGCAGTGAAGATATGAACCTGGCCTGTGGACGCGCACGAGGAGTGCTCCAGCTCCCGCAGAAGCAATTTCTCCCTCATCTTCCAGCCATGTGGGGAAATTGAATATTTGATGTTTCTCCTAATTGCATTCATTCAGCCTTTATTTCTCTCCTGTTCCGCTCTTATTCCATCTAATGCGCAGGTCTCATTTTGGCGTGCCGCAACATGCCGCTGCGCTAGGAGACGGCAGAGCCGGTGCCATTTTCTCATAGGCCTGCACACAGATGATTTTAACGCTATGAGGATTTCGAAAACAATGTTCACGGGTGGGATGCTGTACCAGAAATTGAAATACAACCTAGCATTTCTGTGCAGAATGAACCATATTCCATTTCTAATCTTCCTCCAGACGGTAAAAAAAAGAGCAAAATGTCGGATTTATTCACTCTTGGCTTGGCAATCGCTGTCAGAATGATTGCACAGCACGTAAACATCATGCCTTTCTCAGCTTACTTTAATCGTGCTTTGAGGTTATTTTCAGACACCTCATCATCTTGCTTTTTTTTCTTTCTTTCTTTCTCCTGCTCAGGAAGAGCTTCTTTTAAGCGAAAGGATCGTCAGCAGAGGGGGGGAAAAAGCAAGGGATCACACCCTCATGCCACTGGGGACTAATTAGAGGCGAGGAAAGCTGTAGAGTGGTCTTAATAAGAGCTCCTCAATCCCAATGCACAGTTTAAAACATGATGGGCTTTAGAGCAATAAAAGCAGCCAGGATCCATGTGGAGGGAGGAGAAGGGCATGGAGAAAAAGAGTGACGGATGGTCACACGCTTCTCCATCGACCGCCATGCGGCGGCCATTTGCGGCATGCACCAGGCACGTCTGAACATTTTAATTAGCCTGAGTGAGAGCGGTAATGCCGGCCCGTTTGAGTAGGATCCTTCTGTGTTTGCTCAATTAAACGTTGATTGTAGCTAATTGCCTTCGCAAAGAAAGCTCGCGCCAGAACCCGAGCAACGAGGAGGGCTGGGATGTGTTGCACTCACGATTTCTCCCTCATCCAGCCTCGTGGGGGAAATCAAATATTTGATATGGCTCATAATTGCATTCGCTCGCTCTTTATTTCCCTCATATTTCATTCTTTCCCCAACTAATACTCCGCTATAGCTCTCCAGTGCAAAACTGTTTAATGTAGTTGTGTTTTTAATTTGCTTGAAGGCTTCGTGAATGCCAGCGTTAGATGGATGTTGAAAACGTTAAACTGGTATTTGATTGTTTTGGAGCTTACATTGTAAGTGCAATATATTAATAAAATGCTACACTGTCACTTTCGGCAACTCTTAATTCATCATATTGACCTTTCTTTAATAAGCTGGGTGCGCAAAATGGCTTTGTTTTTCTGGATTGTTTTTCTCTGCGCTGCATGCAGACTGACACCCCGCTGCTGTTTTCCCTCATTCTCTCTGTCATCTTAATTCTTGCTCTCCTTCTTCGTCACTCGCTCAATATTTTAACTTTACTGGCCTGCCTAGGTCTGTCTAATCCTTCTTTCTTTCTCTCTAGAATAATTTATTTGTCCCTCACTGTTTTTTTTTATACTGTCCTTCTTACCATTTTTTTCTGCTGTCCATCCCTTATTTCTATTCTCTTATATTTTTGGCCTTTTCCCGCCTCAGTCTCTTGTTGTCGCTTTTTTTAACGCCCTTCCTACTCTGCTTTCCTTCTCACCCTCTCTCAGTCACTCAGTCTCTCACCCCAATGTGCCTACTCCTCTTTCCCTCTCTGTCATTTCCATCTCAGCCACTCAATCTCACTCATTTTTGCCTTTTTTTCTGTTCTTCCTGCTCTACCTCCTTTCAGTCCTTCATCCTTCTCTCTTATTTCATTTCTATGCATCACTTCATCAATTTCTTTTTCCAATGGTCTGCCCCCTCGCTCTCCAGTACTTATTATTCTCGTCTTTCTTTCCTTTTCTTTCTCTTAATGTCAATAACTCTTTTTAGCTGAGTCACTCAATTGCTCCCTTTTTTTTAAATGGTTTATTCCTTTATTTCAGCTCCTCTTTGATTTTTCTCTCTCTATTCCTCTCTGTCCCTCAGTTTCTTTCATTTTCTGATGTGAAGTTATTCCAGTTTTAAGGATGATCTTTTTCAGGTTTGCTCTGCGACTGATGTCTGCGTCTCTTATCGCTCGCTCACACACCTGCTCTTTACTGCGTTGAGTCTCTTAATGCCCTCTCATCAAAGCCACAGATCCGCTTATGTGCTTCTTCTCTAAAGCTGAGCCGTGGCATTTCTCTCTGTGTCAGCTTCTCGTCTCTCACAGTGCCCGCGCCAGTGGCATCAACTGTAATAACCAGAGTTGGTCTGTGAGAATGCCATACGCTTTACTATTTACTAGCCATTTAAGCAAAGGTCCCTAAAACAGGCAGGCGTAAATGTACGTATAAATTCCTCTTAACATTCCTGACCTCTTATAGTATTCAACAGTGGGTGTAACATAGAGGCGAGTGTTTTATTGATTTAGTTTTATTGGTCTTTTTCATGAAGCATAATCAAAATTCCTGACCTGGGTAAGAAAGGAGGCAGAAATATCAACAAAGGCTTTAAGATTTATGAAAACCTCAGGTCAGAATGACTGGAAATTCCAGGAAGCCACAAAGTCTGGCTGAAACAAGGAGCTTAAAAAAGAATCTGGAAACGAGAAACAGGTGACACTAATTACAGGGCATTACTCCTTAATGAGAACAGGAAGACAACACCATATAAGGAAATTGGAAGGCTTGGAAGGGCTAAAATAGTTATACAAAATGTGGTAAGCCAAGTAGGCTTATTATAGTACTGTAATACAAATAAATGAACATGTTTATCAAGCAGTACATGTCTTTTTAAATGTTGCATTTGTATATTGTTTTTAAGCATAGGGTCTAACTGCTGTGTATTTATGCATAGTAAAAAAAAGAAGGCAAAAATGTATTAGCATTATATGACATGATATAGGTTCAGCAAAATACACAGTGAAGTTAAACTTTAGTGTAGTACACAACATAGAAAAAGCTAAGTGTAAAATGTACTAAAATTTCAGAGTAGTACGCAATATACAGTACTGTAATGGAAGATTGTGTAGAACACAATGTAAAAAGGTTTAGTATAGTAAGGGTAATATCCAATTCGGTAGATGTTTATATGCAATGTACATATACCGTAGATTAGCATAGTAGACAAGATAGCTGTAGTTCACAAAATAGTAAAGCTCTGAACACAATATAGTAAATGTTAAGTGTAATGCAAAGTGTGGCTAAAGTTCAGCATTGTACAGTATGTAATTTGGTTTTAGTAAAGAACACAACAGCAAATGCTCGTTATGAAAATAAGTAGTAAAAGCAAAATATAAAAAAGGTTGGAAAAGTTTAATATAGTACCCAATGTAGTAAACGTTATGTGTGGTAAATGATCTGGCAATTATTCTAGACTAGTACACAACATGGTAAAAGTTCAGCATAGTACACAACATTTACATGTACAGTACATAACAGAAAAAGGGCAGCATAGTACACAATATAGTAAACAATTAGCAAGGTAAAAGGTACAAGTAATGCACAATGTACTAAAGGTTAAGCCTAGTAAACCACAGTAAATTCTAAGTGTAATACACAATGTATCCAAAGTTCTGTGCAACACACAACATAGTAAAAATTCTGAGAAATACACAATTTGAATGTAAACATAGTACACAGGATATTAAACTTTAAGTAAAGTATACATTGTAGATTGTTCATCATAGGACAAATTTAATTTATAGCATTAAAAACAATGCAGTGAAAGTAAAATTATACACAATGTAGTAAAAGTTCAACATACAGTAGTTCACAAAATAAAAGTAAAAGTTTAGTGTAGAACACAACATTGTGAAAGTTACTGTAAGTGTAGTTCTAATGGAGTAGTTACGTAAGTGTTCAGTATGGAGTGTACTGAATGGTCAGTCAGGTGCATACAACTTTGGTATGTTTCAGAAAAATAAAATAGGATATTCAGGCGTTTGTAGTGTAATTTCAAGTAATTTGACCAAGAATGAACACAACATTAGCATAGACATGACAGTTCAATGGTAGGAGCACAACATTCTAGTTGTGTATATTAATTTTAGAACATTGGATAACACATGCAAACATGAAAATACCGTTGCTACCTGGAACATACAATAATGCATCATGTATATGAGAAGGATTTTGATGAGCGCTGCAACTTTTCTAACAATTCAGTGATGTTGCATGCATATAGAAACTAAACTGTGTGCAGAAAGAGGAAACAGTTTAGGACATCAGAAAGCACTCAAGACACATTCATCTCAGGGGAAAGGGCTGGAGATGTGAAAGGGTAGAGTGACACAAGGGGAAAGATGTGAGAATATAGAGAAATTTAGACTCATGGAAAGATACTGTGTAAATAGACTGAGCAGCAGAGGATTATCATGCATGCCTTATGCTTGATGAAATTCAACATTTAAATGATATTGTCACTTATTACCTCAGTCTTATTACCATGTTTTATGGGATCTTTTGAGTGCGGTGAGTGATGATAATCCCCACAGAAGTGTCTTATGTTGGTTGAGATGATTGGTTTGTTATACTGTAGTACCGTGCAAAAGTCTTGAGCCATCACTCAGTTCTTCATATTTTGCTTCTAAAGAGCCAGACTTTCTTGCATTTTTAATGTAGTCTTGAGAAATAGAAATAGTTCTGCAGGCTTCCTGAAGAGCTTGTTTGGCTCACAGTCTTCGACAAGTTTTCACCTCTCACATTTAAATAGGATCTAACTTTTAAGGCATGTACCAGTGAGAAACATGTGCAGATGATGACAGATGATTAGTATACTGGTGATAGTGAATGCTGAGTGACTGAAACAGACGAGAGAGGAAACGAGGTTGCTGCTGAGATTGTCACACAAACAACCAATTTTAAAATGATATCTTTAGGCACTTTATAGGCACCTAATTTTACTTTATTTTAATATGAAGATATGCCGAGTATCTTAAGGGCTTTGCACAGTACTGTAGATTAGCAAACACAATTTAGCAGTTTTTTCAAACCATTGCAGCCTGTCATTATTTCATTTGATTTGTTTTTACTCTCCATAAAATAAAACAGACTTCAATGTCACTAAAATCTAAGTCAGCACAATATGTTTAAAACCTTATTATACAGTACTTACTTTATATTTCACTACACATGCTACTGCACCTACTTTATTTGTAATTTTATGTTTAAGTGCTACTCTTGACTGCTCTTCATGTCTTATACTTGCCTATATACTTCAAACTGTTCAGACACTACTATCTGCGCAAATCCAGTAAATCCTATGAATTTACTTATTCAAAATTTTACAACTCTTATTTGTAGTTCAATTACTTACCTTTAGGCACACATATCATACCCATTAATTCACATGATTAATATAGTGTTTGTAAATAATCTGCTTTTGTTACTGTAATAATTTCTTTCCCATTCCTTCTTCCCTCATATTGTTTAATACTGTATATAAACTTTTATATTGCATAGCTGCAGAGTACCTGAGGCTAACTACAAGCATTTCATTACTATTATTACTACTTTTATTAACTTTTTTACACATGATAAATAAACTTGAAACTTGGACTTAAACTTGAAACTAAAATAGATGGCCTTTCTTCTGTCTTGAACTTGTCAGAAATCTGATGATGGGAAATGCAGAATATAAATATGAAATTGTAAACTGTGAGGTATAGAAATATAAATGTGTAAAAATATGGTGTGTGTGGGTATGTCAGCAGCAGTATGATTAAATGTGAAGTATGAAATGAAAGTGTCCATGTTTCAAATTGCAAGTTAGTGCTCATTTTATATGTTAATAATCAGTGTGCAAACAAGAATAGAATATGTGCAACATATTAGCGGTAAGCAACTGAGCAAAGTATCAAGTAACGTCCTACATTATGACTGGTGTGTAAGCAGGAATGTAAGGTTTGTGTGTGTAGTGTGTGGAGGAAACAAAAGCAAATCCAATCAATTTAGTCCATCATGGTGTTCTGGTTGAGGGCCCGAATAGCCTGCGGGAAGAAGCTTCTCCTCAGTCTCTTTGAGAGAGCAGTTGATTGTTGGGGTGGCTGGCCTTGTTCCAACACCTCTTGCCGTATGCAGGTAAGGGTGCTCAGTGTGGAGGATCGCGGTGGTAGTGTGGTAAAGAAGCTGCCGGGCCTTATTCACCATGACAGGTCCTGCATGATGTGAACACCGAGGTTCCGGAAGCAGTCCACTCTCTCTCCTGGGTTTATTGTTGATGACAGGGACCTGGTAGTTCCTCTTCTGCTTTGTGCCGAAGTCCACTATCAACTCCTTTGTATTGCTGACGTTCATGAGGACGTTCAGCACTTCAGATTTTATCTCCTACTAGTAGGCCTTCTCGTTGTTGTCAGAGATCAGGCCCATCACGACGGTGGCGTCGGGAAAATTGTGGATGGTTGTGGAGTTGGTAATGGCATGAAAATATGTGTACAGTGAGTAGGGCAGGGGGCTCAGGGCACAACCCTGAGGGGCTCCAGTGCTGAGTTATGACAGTCAGGAAGTTGGAGATCCACTGACACAGAGGTTGAGTGACTCCCAGGTCCTTCAGGTTTGTGGTTTGACACGGAGGTCAGCCTTTCTGGCACTGCTCTTGCAAGAACAGTATTGTCAAGTGCATTTGCAAAAATCATCAAGCGCCATGATGAAACTGGATCTCATGAAGACCATCCCAGGAAAGCAAGGCCAAAACTTACCTGTGCTGCAGAGGAGAAGTTAATTTAGAATTAGCAGCCTTAGAAATCCCCAATTAACAAACAGCACCTCCGATTAGAGCCGTTATGAAGGCTTACCAGATCATGAATAGAAGATATATCTCACATTAAATGTTCAAAGAAGATCATTGCATATTTCGGGCGCCTTCAGCATTGCTTTACAATGTAGAAAGAAATAAAAATCAGGAACGACCATGTGATCCCGAACTTTTGAGCAGTAGTATATATGTACAGTACATACAGTGACTAAAGCGACAATACAAATAAAATGTAAAACATGATAGAGTACAGGTAATCAGATATTATTTTCAAATGTCTGCTTACATAAAATATTTTCCTTATACAGGCACAGATATGACTGCCATCATTGAGTCATCATAGAATCAACTGGCATCATCCAGTATATACAGCAATTCAAATGGATCATCATGGATGTTAAAGACAAAACATTGTTGTTACACCTTGTCGTCCATTTTATAATCAAGGGGGGAAAAAGTATTTAAAAAATCGAAAAAATGTGGTGGCTGGATAAAGCACACGTTTAAGAAAATGACTCATTGAACTATGGCTAGCTTTTGCTATTTTGAGTGCACAGTTTGACCTGTTCAAACACTTTGCTGGCTGGTCTGGACCCCGGAGCCTTGCTATACAGTTTCTCTCACTCAGAGTCCAGAGTAATTCTTAAGAATTCATTCAAATATTAAATAGATTAAGCTTTTACTTTCATTTTATTTATTTATTTTTGTGAACGGCCTGAAGAACATTATTAAAAGCTGCAAAACAACATCCAGTGAAACAGTTAAACATCTCTGTATCTATGGAGACTCATTTTTGTTTGCAGCCAGATTGATTTAAAATCTGCTTCCTGATTAATGCCAAGTTTCTTTCCTTTACAGTGGGACAGGTTGATGTTTGAAACTTGGCATGTTTTTCATGCTGTTCATTTGCATTTCTTCTCAGGAACAGTTTGCCTTCATCTTCGAAGTCTTCCAGTCCTGGGGCTATTCTGATTGGTTCCACAGGGCCGTTACAGTCAATATGCACCGCCTGAAAGCCTGCCTTGGTGCCCCGATTAGTTAGAAACGATCTAATCCCTGATTCATTTATTTCCCCTCTCATTTTGGACATCAGTGAAGCTCTATTGAGACCTGCAGGAGCAGTTTGAGACAGAAAGCATGCAGCAATCGATAGAGCTCCGCAATAACGTTCAAGATCACTTGCCAGGCTGTGCGTGCAGGTCTTTTTCTCTGTGTAATCGTGAGATTTGCTGTGTCGGTCATATTCGAAAGGGTGTTTAAGTGCTGTTGGTGAATCAAAGCTTTGACACTGTGCTCCGTCTCCACGGTGAGGGTCTTCACACGAGCTAAGCCAAAAATCACATTGATGGACAGCTTCTTTTTTTCTTTCTTTTTCTTTTCTTTTTATGGCTGTCGTATCAGACTGCACCCTTTCCCACCCACTATCTTTATCTGAGTCTGTGTGTCTGTCTCTCCTTCCTTACGCTGGCTAGGAGACAGCTGTGTGCGGTTTTAATTGACGGGGTCACTCAAGCTCTTCAGCAGAACATCTTTGAATTGCTAATTAAACGAAGGCAGGCTGGAAATGCGGGGGAATGAGAGGATTGACTGCTCCTCCACACACCATCTCATCTGCGTTCCGCTTCTTTGTGTCTGTCTGCGTGTGCGTATTTGTGCGTGCGCGTGCAGGTGTACCGTATGCCGCACTGATGAGGAAACCGTCGGGGTTGCCAGTTAAACGTAATTTTAATTATTAGGATATGTAGAAATGTTTTGCATAAAATCCTACACTCACAAACTCACACGATGCTCCTGTGGCATGGTTTTTTTTTTTTTCCCCTGCACAGGTTTTCTGTGTGTGCTTACACACACACACATAAGCACAGCTGTTGTTGTGGGTGTGGGTGTTGGGAGGGGTTTCAGGAGGCTCTCAGGAGAACAGCGACATTAATAACAGTAAGTGGATAATGTCCAGACTCAGTTGAGCATTCGGATGGAGGCTTAGCTTCGGCTTAAATTCAGCAGAGGGGGTGTCGGGAGCACATATCAGCCTGATACGATCGACTCATTTTTGCTACAGCTATTTTCACCTCGAAACAACGCACCATTCCTTCATGGCTCAGGAAGAAAAAACAAAAACATTAAGCTAAACTCACTGACCTCTGGGTTATCATAAGGTCACATCAGCAGCATAAGGATTCATTATGAGTGACCTCTCCGTCAGCAGACCAGACTCGGTGTTTGGATTTATTGCTAAATGATTGAGTGCTCGTCTTGGGTTCATAATAATAATGCATTCTCATTCTGTTACTGATGTATTGACGATTCTTACACACATGCTCGGACACGGATAAACTGTATTGAGTCTATTGAATATTGATTATTTAATTGTTCATATATTTGATTGATTATTGATTTTACAGAAATGAAGGACTTGGTGTGTAACAGCATGGAAATAATCACACAGTATCATGGAGTCTGGTCGAAATTTAGCTCAGTGTCCACTATTTCAAAATATGACTAATAATGCATTTTTGTCTATTATTATCTTTTTTCTATTTTTAGTTTAGTGGTTCTCATCATAACCAATCCCTTAGAACTTCCTTATTTCATACTACTTCAACCTTCTAACATGTTCTTATGCGTATATTAAAAGCAACTATTTTTGGGGAACCCCTTGTGTGGCTCCACTGGACTTTTGGGACGTTAACGGAGGATCCTTCGGGTGCTATGGTTTGCAAATTGGGGCCTCCATGGGAGGTTTGGGAATGTGCTGTGGTATCTGGCACTGACACGTCACTGGCAGATCCTTTGGGTTCTGTGGATTGCATGGTTTGTGTTGCAGTTTGTGTTGCATTGGCTTTTCTGTGGGATGGGGCCGGGCGGGCTGGCTTTTGGTCCCCACGGGTGTAGACAGGGTCCAGACCTGGACAGTCACACACTCATTCGCACACTACGGGCAATTTAGGAACGCCAGTTAGCCTAACCTGCATATCTTTGGACTGTGGGAGGAAACCTGATTACCCGGAGGAAACCCACCAAGCACGGGGAGAACATGCAAACTCCATGCACACAGAGACGGGAATCGAGCCTAGCCGGGAAATCGAACCCGGACCCTGGAGGCTCAAGGCGACAGTGCTAACCACTACACCACCATTCTGCTAATCGACAATCAGTGTAATTCAATGCAACTGGCTGTGGTGCTAATTTTATGCCGGATTCATGTATTGTTTTGGCTAAACAGCACTCCACAATACTATGTTGTAGTTGTTCTGCCACCATTCCTATACCATTCATCTTACAGTATATTGACACCATGATAAATAGAGACAATGTAAGAGATTTGATGATAATGTATTCTCACAAATACTGTACCTTGCTTGGAAGTTCATGTAGGAGATTTATTTTAGTTTATTTCATTGCTTTTGTTTTAATTATACAGTATGATTATACTTTTACAGCAAGTCCATGCTACGTTTAATCTACATTTTTCATGTCATTATAATTTCCAACCATTTCACACTAGTGTCTATACAAGTGTCGGAGATGTGCCCAAATTTTTTTTAATGCATTTCTACCTACGACACATGTACCGTACGAATGATCACGCCAGACTAGAATTTTGGCGTGTTTTCCTGTACTGTAAGACTAACAGAAAACCAGTTCACTTTAATCTCACAGATAATTGAAGTTTAAGTTCACTTGGTGGAGTGTAAATAAATGTTTATGCAAATGACATTTTTGTGAAATTCCTTAATAAATGTTTCAGGCAAACCTGTTTGCAGATCAAGATCTGCTTAATTAGCCCTTCTTTGAAATGGGAATACTTCTTCATTCGGAAGAATTTGTGCTTATGTTTTGTAAGTGTATTGTACTGTAGACGTGCGAGGTTAATGGTGCGTGAACGCAAGAAAACTTGGGATGAGGTTGCATAAAACTTCATAACAGCTTTGGTAAGACTTTTCCTCATGCCTGTCTCAGCCTTTAGCTTTTATTGTTAGAACGTAATGTCTTTGTATTTGTTTTGTCTACAGTCAATAAATATACGATTATATAAATGCAGATTCAACACGACACTACACTGTAGAATTCCATTATAGGTACGTTTTCTAAACAAGTAAATACGTTTCTTTGTTTTTTTGTCGGCATCAGTAGACATGTGCTGTGTGTAGTTAATAGAGAATAGAATGGAAATGCTGGAATATTCCCTGTATGTATTCTAGTATATGGTTCGTGACACTTATACAGTAAATATCATTTTAAAGGAAGACTTAATTAACATTGTTTTGGAGTATTTAATATTCTCATTTTGTGTTTGTGTGAATAGGCACACTTATCATCGTATGCCGTTACGTTGCTAAAGTGTCACGACCCTATGTAATTATTAACAAAATACTGAAGCAAAGAAATCAATATATTGACAGAAAGCAAACAAAAGGCAGTCAATCACACACCAGACTCATTTAAAATTCCATAATATCATCTCAGCATGGCGAGTCCTACAGCATAATGTAAGATATTTGTGAGAAGGTTTCTGTAAAAAGTCACATTTTTGGCAAAAATTGCGAATTTTTTTGTGTAAAACTGTTAATGTTAGATTACGTCAAAAATTATCCACACCCTGGCTGTAGAATTCATTTTAAGTAACGTTTAGAAAAGAAAAATACATAACTTTTCGACATACTCTTCTTGCTTTTCAACACACTTCGCCCATCTATCAACAAGCTTTGGTTTTCCCTGGCTGCGAGCCAGCCATGATTGCACCGCTGTCTTCACTTCTTCATCAGAAGTGAATCTTTATCCTTGTAGAAATGCTTTCAAGGAGCAAGATCAGGACTATAGGGCAGATGGTTTAACACTTCAAAAATAATTTTTTTGCAGTGTCGACAATGTTGGCTGAATTGCCCAGACGTGCATTGTCACAATTGTTCCTGATAATGTTCCAATACTGGTCCTTGGTTTATTTATTTATATATTTTTTATTATTTATTTATTTATTTAACCATGCCCTTGGTCCATACCACTTTCAAGTGCAATCTCTGACTTACCCATATAACTTGTGCAATACCTTTTCCTTTTCCCTCACATGTGCAATATCTGT
>JAOTQY010000008.1:3032712-3043741 GCA_026413445.1 Dolichallabes microphthalmus
TGTTTTGCATAATTTCACTGAATAAATTCAGTTTTTTGTAAAACAACCTCACTCTATCATTATCTAACCATAACACATACCCTTACCAGCTTCTGTAAACAATGCCATTTACTTATTTCAACGTAGAAATTAAATTAATAACCAGAGTAGATTACAAACTTTTGACCCGGCCCTCTACAATATTTTCTGCTTCTCATTTGGCCCCTGGGGGAAAATAATTGCCCACCCCTGCTATAAAGGGATGAACTCTAAGCCTGTCAGTTCAAAGGAAAAGAGGTATGCTCTCTAATCTGGTCAGCTCTAGGGAAGAAGGTGTGGCTTCGAAGTAAGTCAGTTGTAGGAAAGGAGGCATGGCCTTACTGTAAAACCAGTTAATAAAGGTGGTCAGTCTCAGGGAAGAAGAGGAGAGGCAAATCTCAGAGTAAAAAAATTCACAGTCGTTTAGCAGTCAAATACCAATCATGTTGCTTCGTTCAATAAGGCTCTTTTTTCAATCCATAATTGTTTCTTCTGCTGAGATTTCTGATTGAATCAGCTTTTTCCCACTTTCCTCAGGACCTGCTTTTTCCAAATCAACTTGCCCAGGCAGGAAGTCGCTTCTCAGTGGCTCAGAATGGAGATCTGAGCATTGCTTCGGTCCAGCGCTCAGACGCAGGCTATTACATCTGCCAGGCTCTCACAGTAGCAGGCAGTATACTGGCCAAGGCCCAGCTGGAGGTGTCTGATGGTGAGTGTGTTGAATTTTCTACTCTGAACACATTTGCACCATGACTATACAAATTTATCAAAAGTTCCTCTACTCCTAACCATAGTGCTTGCCTCTAATGTATTCACTCTCATCAATCAACCCTGAAGCTGAAACCATGTTTTAAAACAGGACAGGTAGTAGGTGGCATTTGGATATGTATTACAGCAGTATTTCTACCTCTTAATCTGTCAACCTCAAACAGTATTCGATCACTCTCAATAGATTTCAGCACACACACCAAAGTACGTGCATACACACAGTCAGAAGTGCACCTGTTTTTTTGTTGTTGTCTCAGAATAAAAATAAATGCGATATCCGCATTTTCCTTTCATTCTCGCGCTATACTTTGAGTACAATATTGTGGGCATGTAGCAAATTGAAGTTTATTCTAGACGCGGCAGTTTTAGGCAGTATTCCACTTTGCAGTGCGGCTCCTGAATGACTTCAGAAGAAATCCTTAACAAATCCTCATCAACCTTTTCTTTTGGTTTGAAGGAGAAAAAGACTGTGGATGGCCTGAAAAAGCAGGCGAAGCCCATAAAGTCTAACACCGGGGCTGCTGATGGAGAGACACACATTTACACCCACTTCTTCTCTCAAAGAGTATCATTATCTTAAGTGCTGTGGCGCCGCCAGTTGGGAGCCGTATTCTGCTTCCTTTCCATTTTGTCTTGGCCCTGCTCATGCAGACATTATTGAATTAACATCTGCTCAAGGCCCTCTCTGCAGAAGGAGCGCGTTACCCTCGAAGCAGCGAATGCTGGGTTGCCGTGCATATCAATTGAGGCGAAGAGGACGAGCAAGTGAGAGAGGTCAGGAAAGAAAGAAGGGAGAGAGGGGAAGCGGAGCAGGAAGGAGTAAGAGAGGCAAAGGAAGAAGAGATCGGATTGCCATGATGGAGATACAAATCTTTGTTCTCCACTGTAGACACAATTTAAGTAAATAAATGTTGTTGTGCTATAGGCAGAAACCGTTACGGTTAAAGGACTACTCTGGATTTTTAACCTTGTGTATCCATTTCATGTGCAAGTTCGTAGACAATAATTAATTTTTTTCTTTTCTGAGATGAATAGAAATATATTAATGATTAGTCTGAGGACAGTTGTTAGGAATGTAATTTACAAAGCTTGTGTCAGATTTGCTATGGCACATAAACAACAGTTTGATCAAAGCATGCCAATTACTATGTGAGGAAAGTGCCAACCAAGTGAATAAAGTACATACAGCATTTTTAAGCATACTGACCAAGTTAAGGACGAAGGTATGTCTTTTTAAATACATATTGATTGAAATAGTTTTTGATTTGTGAGTTCTAAATCTGTATTCTTTCAGATACAAGAACTTTTTTTCTGTCATATTTTTTACTTTGTTTAGGATTTGTCATTGTAGTTGCAGTCGTGCCTTAGACCAAGCATCACTAAATGGTGGACCGCGGTCCAGACCCGGACTAAGTAACAGTTCTACTCACACCCTGGTACTTTTCTGGAAAATTTCGAATAATTAATATACCAGTAATCTAGGACTTTTCCCCCTTGAGGTAGGCGTGGCTATACGCATCACCCAACGGAGCTAATCAGCACGATAGTTTACCGTGTATTGACAGAGTATGTGGAAGAAATAGAAGCAAAAGTGCAACACAGCATGGCTTACTCCAGGGAAAGGAAAGTAAACTATGAAAACTGAACCTTCTAAGATGAATGGATGGATCAATATATGTTTATTCTTCCTGCGGGAAGTTTAAAACCAGTTTGTCTCATACGTTCCAAAACAGTGGTACTAATAAAAAGCAGTAATGTGAAACGCCACTATGGGATAAAACACAAGTCGATAGAGCAAACATATCCGCAGCAATCCAAGGTGAGGGAGTGTTAAATAAACCCGAGCGGAGAACAAAGTATGACATAGCCATCAGAGTCCATTTCTCAGCCCAGCAGGGTGCAAATGACAATTCACTAAAGATTGATTAAAGACTGTTGTTTGTATTCCATACAAAAACAAGGAAATCTATAAATGGAACTCAACAACTCTTCTTTTCTGAGTAAAGCGAAACAATGAAATTTCTCTTTGTGACAAAACACATAAAAACTACAGAAACACTGGCTAGAGATTAAATTGGAAATCCCAGGAGCCGTGGCGTTTTGGTCTCTGTGATATAAAGCTTTCTTGGGGCTCACTGAACCTGTATTTCATTGTAATGCATATGATTAATGTCAGGTTACAGAAATATATGGAGATTGGTTGCGCATAGGCTTTTGAAAGATTTACAAAGATATAAAAATGATGTGTGTTAAAACCCGCCTTCTTAATAAATATACAGTAAGCAGCTAATTTAGACGAAGGATGTGAGAAAGAAGAGAAGGGGGTGTGAAAGTGTTGAAAGGTACAACGAAAAAGGACTTTAATTAGCCTCTCAGGCAAGCCATTTTTAATCCGCGCTGGCGATGGCATGCCAAAAACTCACACAATCAAAGGTGTCTTTTTTGCATGACTGACCGCAAGAACAGGTGCTAAATTTCAGAACACATCCATCATCGAGAAGCATCGAAATGCTTGGCGGTAAGTGCTCACTCTCCCGCAAGGTCAGGAGAAGCTTCAAAGGAAATTGCTATGCGTTTAGTCCCTGTGTGTACTTTCTATTCAACAGCACTTAAAGACCGCCCACCACCCATTATTCAGCACGGGCCAACCAATCAGACAGTGGCAGTCGGCACCCTGGTGGTCTTGGGGTGTAGGGCGTCTGGAGAGCCTGAACCCACGGTCACTTGGCTGAAGGACGGACTGAGTCTGTTGGCTAGAGAGCCTCGAATGTCCCTGCTGGAGGCAGGCAGTCTGCAGATCCAGAATGTTAAGGTGTGTTCTTTGTGATGCATATTTGCTATACTGTATGTAGACACATTGTACTGTATACAGTGCTTGTGTAGTGACACATCATTTGTTTCATGTAGCATTACACCATGTCATTATTTTAAGGACGATGGGTATGACTCAGTTATTGTATCTGTGCTTCATTAACAAGATTAATTTGCATTTTTACAGATAATTTAGTGCTCTAATAAACTTAATTACATACAGTACAGTACAATTTCAATATGCAGCAGTGCAAAACCTTAAATTTTTGTTTAATGGCTGCATTATGGAATAATGGGAAGTTCATCAAGGCAAGAAGTATTGCTAGCATAAGAAGAAGGTAGCAGTTATGTAACTGAAATCATCTTACACACTTCAAAAAATACAGTAAGTTTACAGTAAACCAAATATAAGATTATTAAGCTTTATTTCTAAATAAATGTTACTTACTGTATATTCCAAGAGAAAAAGTCTTGTTCTATTGGCAGATCATTTAGCTCCTTTCTATAAAAGACACATGGTGTCACTCTGAAACTATCATATTTGGTATGTTGTAAACTTCTTTTAAGAAATTATACTGTACTGTATATAGTCTTGGCTACATTTCAGATCATTTTCTTGCTAAGTTGCGAAGATTTTTTGCACTACACTGCAAATTGTTCTGAGCTCGCCAAGATTGAAAATCCTATAATGTAAATTTCTTTTTCGCTTGCCAAGGCTTAAAATGGACATAGTTGTAAAAGTGATTTAAAAGCTTCTGATCCTATTTTTATACGAAACTAAAATTTCTTTAAGATTTCTTGTCAAATAAACGTTTTTTTGCTACATGGACAGATAATTAATTACACTAGTTTTGAGAAATTAATATGAAATTATCTGTCCATGCAGCGAGAAAATGCTATCAGATTGGTCAGGTGCTTTTATTGAGGAGGAAGGGCGCTTTCATTTCCATCATAGCAACACTGGCCAAACATGGGCAGATAGACAGTGATTTTCCTCTGAGTGTGTTACAGTACATCGTCCCCAAACGTTCTGTGAGCAGCAGTCTGATACATTGGGGTTTGCTTGGGGTCATGTGCCTCGGAAGGAAGCATATGATGGTCTTAATTCCTCCCTGGTTGGTAGTTGTCACCTTCACGGGAAAGTGCCCTAACACAAAGATGGGTGGAAATTGGCTACGACAAAATTCGGGAGAGAATAGACACCACCTCCACCCCCCTACCCCCAATAAAAAAAGATGATCAATAATTAAATGCAATGTGCATTTTGTCCAAATAAAATTAAATAATTTTAATGTATTAGAAGTTCGAATTTGACTGATAATGAGATAAAATTGATCAGTCCCCAAAACAGCACCTGCAACAGAAAAGTTTATTATCTAGTAAATTTCTTATTTCGTAGTTGTGTCATTGCTATAAAGTCACCCTGTTTCGAATAACCCCTGAATCACTTCTATAAAGTCATACTGCGTGTTATTACATCATTCCTATAAAAGGTCATATTGTCTTTATATGCATTATAAGTTAGCCAAATAAACACACTGAATATCTAATCATTACATCTTTGCTTCATCATCTAGTTTCATATGCTTATGTAGCATTTCGCTTTGCCCGACCCATTGATGATTGAAAGTGAGGAAATGGGAGGACAAAGAGTCAGTGGTGCCTTGTCATAGGGAAGAATATGGAAGGAATGACAGAGTAGGGGACGAGAAGGGAATGAGGGATGTATCTCTCGCAGTGATGTCAGGCAGGCATGATTTAGATGGACAAGTGCATTCAGTTTAAAGATGAATAAAGTGTATTGATTTTCTAATAAATTGCTAAATGCTGGAGACATCTTAAGCTCAGCTTTGACAGAATCTGGGCTCTTCCTCAAGGACAGCTCCTTATGGCAGATTAAAGGCATACACACGCGCACACACACACACACACACACACACACACACACACACACAGCGCTGAAGGGAATATGAAATGCCCACACAGCTCTTACCTGAATGCTTATCTCCCTTTGAATGTCAATTTTACTTAAATCAGTTGTCTCTGAATCAGCTTAATGGAGACGAGGCAAACATGGAGAAGAAAGACTGTCGCTTGTGGCACTCTGAGGAGAGTGGATAAGGGAAAGCGAGACATATAAAACAACGAGAGAGAGATGAAAGAGTCAAAAAAGGACGGAAGAACAGAAAGAAAGCTCTTACTACGTGTTATTGTTACGGAAATCAGCACTAAGTGAAACATCGCGTCGCTGCATCAGTGTAGCTGTATTGGCAGCGTACTGGTGCGGAGTTCTAAATGAAATTTATTAACATAATTAATGTCAGCACTTTAGTGAGTCACATGGTGTCACTCTCTCTTCCCGATGCTTCTTCAGGAAAGTCATCAGAGGTTAATGTATTTTTTCACAGCGGAATATATGGCGGCTGATTACAATAATTAAAAGTGTCGGAATGAAATAAGGCTATTAAGAAAACATTTTTTTTTTCAGCACTTCGAACTCTATGGATCCATCAGCAGGTCCAGAGCCTCACTTTCATAACTGCACACTTTTTATTACTGAATCATTTATAAGTGTTACTCAGCAAAGAATACTGGAATGAAAGCGATTTTTATTATGAATAACTGAATGTCAAACTGAATAACAGACAAATGAGGTTTACAGCTTTGATTAAATTTCAGTTTGTGCCCATGAAAAATTTACTCCTGGATGAGTGGCGGATCCTGTGATCTGACAGTTTGCTTGTTTAAATAAGACGTGTGTGTTCGGAAGAGAAAGTACTCAGCAGTCATAACCTTTGGGAAACCAAAATCAAGCTAAAGTGGAAAACAACTATCTATCTAGCCAGCTTATTAATGCAATAATGCAAAAGTGTATATGCATATATCAAAATGTTTAGAATGCGCATAGCATTTATGGTAATTAGTATTCTTACTGTGTAATTTGTTGGATGTACAGTATATCTGTTACTCCCATGAGATCTGTATATTTTTCTGGCACTCTTACTCTTACACGCTTTCTACAGAGGACATTGCTAACTCTATTCAATTTGCAATTAATAGAAGAAATAGTTGATTAAATAATGGCCAATTTAGTGGCAAAGCCTGGTAGTATGAAAATATATGGTGTTATATTTGTGCCTCATTCCACAGCAAACTCGTACAAACTCTCTCTCGCTCAAATTGGATTTCTGCTTGCTCAAACTTTCTCTTGTGCTCGAACTGTACGTCTGCTTGCTCACACTCTCTCTTGGGCTAAAATTGTATTTCCGCTTGCTTAAACTCTCATTCGCTCGCTCTCTCAACATCTCAGGCCTGTGCTCGCTCAACTTAACACAGCGTGACAAATGTGCCACAAAACCAGCCAATCAAAAACAGGGAGAACGGAAATTCTTATCGACTGCTTCCTTTCAAATCTGAAACAGCCAATCTGAGTTCACCTTATTCCTGTCTTTGATTGGCTGGTTTTATGGCCTATTTGTCACACTGTGCCTAGTTGAATGGAACTGAGATGTTGAGAG
The DNA here is from genome assembly GCA_026413445.1 of Dolichallabes microphthalmus. NCBI lineage: Eukaryota > Metazoa > Chordata > Actinopteri > Siluriformes > Clariidae > Dolichallabes > Dolichallabes microphthalmus. Next base: position 3,039,828 of record JAOTQY010000008.1, read on the forward strand.
AGCGAGCGAAAGAGAGTGTTTCAGCAAACTGGAAATACACTCTAAGGTTTTGTGCTTGGAAAAATGGCACAAATATAACACTATCATTTCTAGATGCACACCTATGCTCTTCTAATACTACTCTGCTGATGTTCTTCTCCAGATCACAGACTCAGGTCTGTACACCTGCTTGGCAACCAGCTCAAGTGGAGAGACCTCGTGGAGTGCCTACTTAGACGTCAGAGGTTCTTATCTTAATTCAGCAGAAATTCTCTTTCCAGGAAATCCTCTCCATCATCCTCTTTTCTCACACCCTGATCCTGCTCATCTTCTTTTTCTTGTCAGAGTCGGCCGAGCTCACGGACTCCGTATCCCACAACGCCACTGCTCTGCCGGCGCCACCATCGAAGCCGGAGGTCACTGATGTCACCAAGAGCAGCGTGTCACTTTCCTGGCGTCCTGGATCTGAGGATGCTTCTCTGGCATCGGCCTATGTCATAGAGGCCTTTGGGTATGTGTGCGCCGACTGAATCGGGTCCTGGTACCGACTCTGTACCCAGTGCCCTTCACGCTCATTGCACAGATGTGGTCGGTTAACCGGGCACCAGGGTTGCCCTCGGTGAGCCAGCGGTGATGGATTTAGTGGCTTATTTAGTAGGAAAGCGCTGGGGCTGTGCCATGCTTGAGCATCAGTACCCAGTGTGTGATTTGGCTCGTTGTGTTTAGTAAATATTCAGCTGCCTGAGGCTTGTGTGGTGAAGTGAAGTTTAATTGTAAGTTTTTCGAGGTCATGAAAGGGCTCAGTTTGGGGATGGAAGATGATATTACCTTCTGGTAAGAAACTCTCTGGTTTCTCCAGCAGGCGATAGAATCACATTTGCACAATGTTTCGCATCAAATTCAGGAGCTCAAGCTAATTTAGTAATAAAAAGCCTTTTCCACTAAACTCATTTGCACCAGTCGTTCCCAGTTCTATCCTAACCTCAGGTTGCTGTGTGTGGAATTTTGCATGTTCTTCCAAATTGTTCAAATTCAGTTTTGTCCAAAAACATGCCAATAGGTGGAACGGCAACTCCAATTTGACGCTAGGTGTGAATGAGTGTGTGCATTTGTGCAACCCTGCAAATGACTGGTCCCTCATCCAGAGTGTGTTCCTGCCTCATGACCAGTGTTCCTGGAATAGATTCTATACGCACCCTTACCTTGACCTGTATAGAGTGGATACCAAAGATGAATGAATAAACATGCACAAATCTTTATATAAATCTTTACACAAATCTTTATACTTAGCAAATATACTTGCTGCAAGTTCCATGAACACCTAAGACAGTATGTGCTCATAAATGTAAGTTTAATTTAAATCTAAATTATATCCTGTGCACGTTTCATGCTGTATTCGTTTCTTGTACAGTACCAGTCAAGGTCCAGGTACAGTATTGTCAAGTACATTTGCGAAACCCATCAAGCACCATGATGAAAGTAGTCCTCATGAAGACCATTACCGGAAAGCTAGACGAAAAAACTTACATCTCATTTAGAGTTATATGTCAATATCAACTGTTCAAAGGAGATTATTGCATATTTTGGATTCCTTCTGGATTGTTTTACAAATTAGAAAGGAATAAAATTTAGGAAAGACCATAAAATTAAAAAGGTTTTCCAAAGTTTTGACTGGTAAAGTATATAAGTTGTGTAATTTTGAAGGACCATAATGAAAAAAATTTAGTCTGCTTGCTGAAGCTGGCAGCCTTTTTAATATTATAGCAAGTCATCAGGAGGTCAGCTAGACTGGATGCTCTTAAGTAAAGTGTACAGACACGTACAGGAATAATTAGGTAGACATGAATTACTTGAACTCAATGCAAAGAGTAACTCAAGTTTATGATCAGAATGGACACTGGTGATGTGAGTTAACAATCTTTTGTTCTCTTTTTTTGTTTTTTGGGGGATTTTTTTTATATGAATAACTCAAGTCCCACCCTGGATAGCCCTTTATAGGCTGTTTCATAGTTTAAGTATAACCTTTCTAAAACTTTTCCTCTTTTGCACATCACCCTATGTTTTGATGGATACCAAAATGTCCTTGTGAATGCAGCCTATTGCTGGCTGAAGCAACCTTGACTGATTGCACGAGTTAATATTAGGTCAGAAAATCTTATTTGCACTACAACAAAGCTTTCGAAAAAAACGAATTTTCCACAGTTGACTTGCTGCATCAATAGCTTAAACCCATCTATAGCAAGCTGGTAGGAACAGGCATACTGCCCACAATAATATCAGCATAAAAACCCCAGTGCATCTGCCTCAGGCAGCCATGTGAGACATGTGTGTGTGTGTGTGTGTGTGTGTGTGTGTGCTGTTTTTTTTATTATTGTGTCTTGTCTCTGTTTGCAGCCAGCTGGTGAGTAACAGCTGGCAGACTGTAGCGGATCACGTGAAGGACACACAGTACACCGTCAGAGAGCTCCGTCCAAACACCGTCTACGTCTTCATCATCAGAGCGGTAAACGCACAGGGGGTTGGAGACCCGAGCGCCATGTCCGAGCCTGTCCGCACACAGGGTAACACACTCTACGCATCTGTCATGGTGGTGTACATATGCTTTAATTCCATGATTTTTAGCTAATTATAGTATATGAATGTATAGTATAATTTTCTATTACATTTAATGTGTCACATAAACATCTTACATTAAATACCTACTCTTCAATGACAGTACCTTCTACTTCACTGGTGCTCATATACTGGGTTTGTGTATGTCAGATATTAGTCCACCAGTGCAGGGTGTGGATCACCGTCAGGTGCAGAAGGAGCTTGGTGATGTCATCGTCACTATGCATGATCCCATAGAGCTCAGCTCCACCTCGGTGCGGGTGACATGGGCGGTAAGTTTACCTTCTTTCTTATACATCACCAAAAGGGATAAAACAGCAATGGAATATTTGTAAAATGATTGCATGCAACAATGATTAATTTGTACTAGGCTGTTAATGGGGACCATTATCCTGAAGGCCATTTTCTAAAATAGTGTAATCAAAATGTGAACAGCTGCATATCTCACCTTTGACTTTAGGCTTAACAGATTTGTTATTTCAGCACTTTCTCTTATGTTTTTGATTGTACCATGATCACAAAAATATGTGTATGGGCTACAGCTAGGAATAGTATACCTACAAACTTGAAATGTACAGTCGACTTATCTAATAAATTGATAAGTGAGTGTAAATACAAGGTAGGTTTGATGCCAACATGCAATACTGTATATTACAGTATTACACTACACTTCATTAATTCTAGATATAGTACCAGGTAGGCCTGTTTATCTGTCTCTATAAATACTATACAGCCAAACTTTTCTGCCCATCAAACTCATATGTGATTCTTCCCCAAACTGTTACCACAAAGTTGGAAGCATATAATTGTACAGAATTTCTTTGTACGCAGTTTCAAAATGATTTTCACTTGAACCTAGAGGTCCAAACCTGTTCCAGCATGACAATGCCCCAGTACACCCTGTACAAGTGAGGTCTATAAAGATGTGGGATTGACAAGGTTGGAGTGGAACATCTCAAGTGATCTGCAAGAACTTTGAACTTAACCCCATTGAACACTGAATACATCCCAGGTCTCCTCACCCAACATCAGTACCTGGTCTTACTAATGCTCTTGTGGCTGAATAAACACAAATCCTCACTGCAATGTACTATAATACATTTGGAGGTCATTATACCAGCAAAGGTTGAATAAATCTCAAATGGGATATTCTCCAAGCACATATGGGTGTGGTGGTCAGGTATCCAAATACATATACCACTGGCACTATGGTATACCTACATAATATGGTAACACTATGCATTATGGTGGCACGGTGGTGTAGTGGTTAGCACTGTCGCCTTGCACCTCCAGGGTCCGGGTTCGATTCCCGGCCAGGCTCG
>JAOTQY010000008.1:3043841-3054178 GCA_026413445.1 Dolichallabes microphthalmus
TGAGTTTGAATTTTTTTTATACTTTATTTTGGACTCTCATTTTTCCGGACCTCGAACTGTATAGAAATTTGGTAAGTGGACCTTTCACAATTATATTTGAGTACCCCTGCTCTATACAAAGCTACTAGTCAGCACATGTGATGCATTTGAACCCATCGCTTAGATCCTCTATCAAATCCTCTTGGTCGCAGTTGATGGTCTCCCACCGTGTGGTTTGTCTTCAGTGCTAGTTTCCTCTTCTTTAAACCTCTTCATCCATCTGTGAACACTATGCTCTTGTCCACATTCTGTAGCGCAGTGGGAGACCAAGGGTATTTTCAAAGAGGAGGTGAGAGTTGGGTTCAATGAGGCACAAATGAATGGAGACTGAATGTTGAGTCATACCTTTGCATAGAGGAAGAGTTACTGTACCAACATTTGCACGACCCATGTCACGTAATTAAAATGTTATGCCCAATTATGCAATTAAAATGCAAGTGATCCTGGGTTTGTAGACCCCACAGGGTGAAAGAAATACACTTATTTATTCATTACAAAGAAGCCATCCATGACTGGGAGCCAAGGAAGCAAAATTGGCCACGCTCTCTGGATGGGAGGGTTGATATTCGTTTTCCTTACCTGTCAATCACAGCAACGTTGGTCAATCATGGGTGTTTGAGAGCTTGTGTATGTAGAAGAGGGCAGATAGCACTTTCCTCTGAGTGTGTTTTGCTTTCCCTGACTACAGCATGAGCAGAAGTTCAAAATGATGTAGTTGCCTGGCTTCTGGTCTCTCATTTATTCTGGTGAGAATTTATATTATTAATTAGGAAATTAAATGAGGTAATTGTTAGCAATTCATCAATGAGTGTTTTCCACAAAGCCAAATGATATGACTTACATAGTAGCTGTAAAAATTATTATTATTTTTTTTCAAATCCCAGCTGTTCAGTGTGAATTTTTTGACGCACAATTTTTTTCCCTACGTTTTTGCTCACTCGGCGGTTTGAGAAAATAAAGTAAGACCAGGTGGACAGAGTGCGCAGGGACAGCTGGTGTTTCACTAATCCCATACCATTTAGGGTGATGTTTGAATTTGGACAAATGGCTTGCTGCATAACAAATAGATCACTGTTAGCTCTGTAAGCTGAACTCCTGCCTCCTGGAAGCTGGATGCGGTCAGCTTTTTTTATCTGCTGCTCACTTTGCTTTCGCTTGGCAAAGAGTCGAGCTGCCTCGTCACACATGCAAGAACACACACCCACACACATACAAACACACACACACACAAATGGCGATCTTACTATTCTTGTGAGGACCTCCTTTATTCATAATTTTCCAAGCATTTAATTAATCCTATACTGTACCTAAACCTATTACTATTCTTAACCTCAAGAATCTTTTTATTTATTAATTATTATTATTATTATTATTTTTTTGCATATGTTTTCCAAAAGCTGAAAAAGCTATCAGATTTTTCTGTCATTGTCCTCTATGAGATATTAAACCATGCTGATGCACACACACACACACACACACACACACACACACACACACACGCATGCACGCACACACACCATATGCTACTGTGCTGTATTGGCTAAATGGCGATTTAATACGGTTACTTGTGCTTGTACAGAGTTCGGTTTATTTGTCTGCCCGGGTGACTGATGACTGCCATTATTGGAACCTGCTTTTTAAATTACACAATTAAAACCATAAACATGAGCACAAAAAATGTGGCAGTTATATCTCTATCCATATAAGCAAGGCGTTATTGATTTAGGGCTGGAAATCTCACCATTCGATTCCATTGTTAAACAGCTCTTTACAGTATGCATCCTGGTGCATCTTGTCTTTTTTAAAATCCTGAATCATACACTATGATTTGTGTTCCCCCTCAGTATGACTCCTTGGTTGTTTGAAAGAAGAAAAAAAAAAGTAAAAAGTTATCTGTTTCTGAAGATGATGCATCTAAGACCTGATTGTTTTTCCGTTCCCCTGATACTCGTTTAAAATAATGTCATGGAGCATTTTTACTCCAGCACTTGATTTGCTGATGACAAAAACTGCAGCGCGAACTTTCACGAGCTGCTGTTATTGTGCCATGAATCACTAAAACATTATTTAGAAGCATTTGTCACTTAGAATGTTTGCAAACCATCAAATCCATCACCAGTACATTAAGCAGCTAATGATCGAGGCAGCTGAAAGTCGACGCGTGAAAAGTTTCAGCCTTGCTAATGGCGTATTACTCATTTAGTCTTACATAACGTACCCCAAACATGACATTGTTTACTTTGTTCTCCTGATCAATCTCTTATATACCGCCCTTGGTGCTTGGGGCAAACCCTGCTTTACTGCCCTGTACAAAAACGGCTGATCAATGCCTGCTGTTCTTTATTAGGATGGATATCTGCACTAAGTGAGGCTTTTAGATCTAGTAGGCATTTCAGTAATGAAATGCTCACACACCTTATGTGTACACCCGCACACATACACACACTTTCATGTGGTGGATGAACATACCATGCTGATTTATTTGGCTTAGGCTGACGGTAAACAGCTACTTTATTTCAGCTGTAAAAGCTTGCGCTTGCCTCTACCCCTGTTAACAAGCCATTATGGTGAGTTATGTCTCGTCCCTTCACCGAATGGATTCCACTGCACCTATCCATAATCACGTGGATTTTTTGCAATGGGACCATCTCATAGTGTTTAATGCACTTGCTTTGTGGAGGTTTGAAAGAGCTACTGCAGTTCATTTGTCATGATTGCCTTTTACGTCGTTCCCCCCGTCTCGTTATCTGAAAACAATCAGTGTGAGTGTGAGCGTGGAGGTTGTTTATCCTGTTGCCCCCCTCCCGCCCCCACCCCGACAGCTTTGCTTTAGTAAAAACTGTACTCATGTTTAAACTTTTTCTCATTTCTTGGCTTTTCCTGTAGGTTGAGAAACCTTCCCAGTTCATCCAAGGATACCGCGTCTTGTACAGGCAAACGTCAGGTCTACCCTCGCCGGGAGCATGGCAGATCCAGGACCTCAAGGCTCCATCGGAGCGAGACGTCACTTTACATGAACTTAAAAAGGGCGTGGTTTACGAGATAAAGGTCCGCCCTTTCTTCAACGAGTTCCAGGGAGCAGATAGTGAATCTATTACCGCACGCACATTAGAAGAAGGTAAACATGCTGGAGAAATTAGGAAGTGTCATTACACTGTGTACATAATTGAAGCTGTGTGAATATTTCAGTGTTTTATGATCATATTTGTATGAGTGAGTGTGTGATAACCACAGACAATTCCAGCAATTTCAACATTATCCATCCTAAAACTTGTTGGTGGTCATTAAGTGTTTATGTAAAACTTATAAAGAATACCTCCACGAAGCTTCAGTCAAGCTTTATATAAGAAATTAATCACAGTGGGGTGTAAATTTATAAGAAAATACATGAAGTGTTCAAGTCGAACTGAGACTTTGGATTGTGCAGACCTAACAGAACACAGCTATGAGAGATAAACTACCTTTATTTCTCTATATAATCCCGTGCTACACTAATGCACTCATCCCAGCGTTTCACTAGTGCTTAAATATCATCACGTTTGTAAAGCCTTTGTTTGTCACATACTGTATACATTAGAGCACAGTGAAATTCCTTTTTTCCAACTGAAGTCCGAGCACAGAGTCAGCCATGATACATGAGCAGATAGGATTAATGGCCTTGCTCAAGAGCTCAACAGTGGCAATCTGGTGGAGCTGGGGCTCGAACCGCCGACCTTCCGATCAGTAACTCAGTGCCTTAACCCTCTGAGCCACCACTGCCTCAAGAAAAGATAGAAAGTTCTCTCAGTAAGCCAGAGCCGTGATCAGACTGCCTGTTTCATGTCTGAAACGCTGGCCTCCCAGGAACTCCTTTAATTGTCCAAACATGTGGAAATGGCTTGGAGTGAGGTTAGGACTGTACAGTTGATGTGCAGTAACGTACAAGTGGTGTTCCTGAATAATTGATTGATCTCTTCCCGCAAGCTGGTAACAAGATATCTGTAGATTTTCTACTCAAATATTCAACTAAGAAGCCTATCATTGTGCTGTGGTCAAAGTCTTCTGTAAATGTTTATCAGTTTTACGCCTTCATTAACAAGAAATGTCATCACAAGTCCTGGTTTGACTTGAACGCCCTTCGTAATCCGGAATTTATTATTGTCCAGTAGGGGCACATATCAAACTGTTCTGTTCACCTTACACCACAGCTCTTTGTCAGAGTGCAGTAACTTTCAGTTTTTAGGTTGTCCCTTAGCCTGATAGCTCAAGAAAGAGTGATTGAATGTTTGTACTGTATGATTTATATAAAATTATTATTGCAACCAGCAGATGTATAATTATGGCCCACTCATCATTGCTCGCAAATTTATTCAGAATTGATCTGAACACGATCATAATCAGAGAAATTGACAACACTGTTTTACAGATACAGGAGATTAGACTGCAAAAATGCTTGACTGTTGCTTTAATAGTTACCAATTCTGTATATATGCAGGATTCCGTACTTGGGAATATTTAGTTTCCCCGTCTGCTTGTGTTCATTCTTTTATCTTCCACTGGTTCTGCATCTGTGAGTCCCCAAACATACGGCGGCACAGAATTTAAGCAGTTTGCCTGTGTTGTAGTCTAATCTAGTGAGAGGTGTGTGTCATCCAAGTGCCATAGTAGGAGGCCCTGTCTGTGCTGATACACACTCTGGGATCCACGGCGTTTCTCTTTGCTTTGACACACTCTGTCTGCGATCCAAACCCCTGCCGTCACCCTGCCTGCCATATCATTGTCAAGCACCATCAGCCGGTTCAGTCTGCATCCTAATGTCCTCCTCTCTTTCATTCCTCTCTCCTCCGTCTGTCTCTTCCTTTTTCTTTTTTTCCCCCCTCCCTGTTTTGCACCAATCTCTTCCTCCTTCACTTCACTCTTGTTGCCTTTTTTGTCACTTATACCCACACACACACACACACACACACACACACTCACACACACTCACACACACATATATATATATATATATATATATATACAGAGTGATGGAGATATTTATTGGAGATCACACAGTTCATGTTGAGCTCCCATCCATTAGCACAATTAGTGCCACGGTGGCTTTGCTTTAATGAGTTCTGCAAGTGTGCCGCTCTCTAGTGCCCTCAAAAAAAAAATAAAAATTAAGCTGCTAGGATTGCTACGAGCCAACGATGACATACTCTTCTTTTACATCAAAATCCTTGAGAAAGAAATTGGATGAAATTTTATTCAAATTCAGTTAGATGGTCATCAGAAAAGGCCATGTGACTGTGTGTGTGTGTGTGTGTGTGTGTGTGTGTGTGTTGCAGTGTTGTTGTAAGGTTAAACACAAGCTAATACCCAGAATGCACCTGAGGGCCTGCAGTGTAATTGCTCTCTGTCTCTCTCTCTCTCTCTCCTTCCCCTCGTATATACAAAGAGGACGATATAGTGTGTGTGTACTGTATACCATATATACATGCAAACACACAAACATACCCACACACACACTATCTTCCTCCTTTTTCTCTCGTCCCCTCTCTCTGACTGTTTACTGTACCTTCTCTCTTACAGTCTCACTCTCTCCTTTACTCTCCGCTTGCCGTCTTTCACACACATTCTTCTCTCTTTTGCTCTTTCATCTTCTCTCCCACCCTATCTCGAGATCTCTCGCGATAGACATATCTACTGTATATCTACAGATAGATATCTCTTTTACTCTCTTTCATACACACCCTCTCTCTATCACTTGTTTTTCCAGCTTTCAGTGTCATTCTCTCTCTCACACACACCCTCTGACTGTATATTCTTTCTCTCCTTGTTTGTTGTGAAGTTGTCACTGTATCACTTGGCAGAAACCCTTCTCACACACCACAGCAGGTCACATTACCTCCAGTGATACATCACAGAGGCAGTGGGCTTATTAGCATCTCCGACATTGCTGCACAATGGAATTGAGTGCTTTCATCAAGCTCAAAGACGCATAATATGGTGATTTACTATTCAATGTGGCTTCCTGCCTATTAATATGAGTACAGCAACGCAGGGAGAAGTTAAGCTTCCCATTGATCAGGAGCCATGCTTTACTGAGTGTCAGCCAGGACAGCTCCCCCGGCCGCCTTGCCATGCCCCATAACACGATTAGAACTCTTAAACACACTGCCGATAAACAAATGCCAGGGTTTTTATTGGATGTAAACAAGCTTACTTTTATAGGTTATAGAGAAATACAGTACTAAAAATCAGAAACCTAAGAGACTGCTACGAAAGAAAAGAAATTATAAACACGAAAATAAGGCCAGGTGTAGACTGCCTGGTCAAAAAAAAAAAGTTTTGGAAGGGTCAAATTATTGATCTGCATTAAGCAAAGAAAACAACTGAGGAGATTTGAAATGACTGAAAATTTTTACCCTTAACCCAACACCTTATCAGAACCTGGAAGTAGTAAACTGAAGCATCAACTTTGTGGGAGAAATGAGGTTGGAGAAAAATGATGGTGAGAAGTGATGAGAACTGTTAGTACGGCTAATGAAAGAAAAAAAACATCCTTCATTTTCTAGGGAGCATAAGGTCATGTGGTCTGATGAGGTCTATTTCAGAGCGATGATGCATCAGGGTAGGAAGGGCAGTGCATAGTGCGCTGGAGGCGGTGATCTCGGGTTGCTTCAGTTGGTCAGGTCTAGACTCAGAATCATTATGTGGCAATAAAATAAAGTCAGCCGATGACCTGAATGTACTGAATGACCATGTTATTACATCTATGGAGTTTTTCATCCCTGATGATGAAACTCTTTGTTGCACAAAGAGTTGTTCTGGGAGCATGAGGAATCATTTCCATAAATGAACTGGACACCACATTGCTGTAATCAAAGCTAAATGCGATTGAATGAAGATATTTTGTGTCGTTTTGCATTTTCAAAGATTATAAAAAGCAGCGCTATTAAAGTGGATATACTTAAATACTTTAATACAATGCGATTTAGATATAGTTATCTGATTTATAACAATATGTCAAATGATGTTTAACTAGCTTTCCACCTAATATGTATTAAACATCAAGAACAAGAAGCTGGGCCTTCCAGATATGATGAAAAACACGGGTTGTTGCTAGGCTACAGAGCATGTACTGTATAGATGCTGTACTAAACATAAACTGCTCACATATTGTTTAAAATGAGTTAATTGGTTATGGACATTCATGTAACAGATTGTTAACAGTTTATAAATACATTTTCTTTGCTCATTTTGATGATGCATAAACAGCGTTAATGAATATACTGTATTTGTTCAGGTTAGTGATATTTGAAGAATTCACTCAGCAGCTATTTTTGCAGTCAGAAATGAATATTTTTATTCTTGCACAGGTAGTGCGGCACAAAGACGGTTTCAGATTTTAAATCTGTTCATACAACCAAATCAAACACAAGTTACTCGCACATCTGCTGCATGGAAATTCATGCAAACTTTGAGGACAAAACAGGATTTGCCTGACTTTAAATGAAGGCCTTGTTCCATTTCCTATATTATAAATGTCACCTGCAATATAAAACAGGTTATTTTACACAATTAGGTATTAAATATCATGGCTTGAATGATGTTATCCGTAACAAATAGTAAACAACTCAGTTGTGAAATGTGAATCAGGTCACGCATCATTATGCATAGAACATCATTTAATTAATAGAATCAATAAAAGGGATTAAAAAGCTAATTAAGTATTAGACTAAGACTATTTAAACAGTGCTTGATTAGAGGTGGTTATGCATGAAGACGCCATTATTCTTGTAGAAAAAAAAAGAAAAAAGATACTTATATCTGTTAATTATTTGTTATTATTGTCCTTTGGTGATACTGTCATCTGTGATACTTAATACTGTCCATACTGTCACAGACCAGCCACCTGAGATCACGTCATGTTTTTCAATTTTTAGCTCCTTTAAGGAGCAAAGCCCACCCCGTCTGGTCCGAACCTGCCGAAAAGCCAATGCAGCACAAATCGGCAAAAAAAGCAGCAGAACATTGCAGCACACCACACATGGGGTCCAATAGGCAAAGAGTGCCAATGTGTTGACTTGGCTTAAAAATTCCCCAGATCTCAATCTAATTAAGCACACATGCAATTATCCCGACAAAAGTCAGATCCATGGAGGCCCCACCCTGCAACCCTCAGCACCCACACGATCCACCACTAAGGCCATAGTGCCAGGCAGCACCAAAGAGGTCTGAGGAGGGCTGAAGAGCTGGTTTGATAATTTACTTCTCTTTTTTTTTTTTATGGGGGGGGGGGTGGACATCCCATAACCTTGGGACAACATGCCATCAGTTACATCTTCTATACATTTCTTTACATAAAACAGTTTCTAAGGTCAGTCGCATAAGGGATTCATACTACAGAAAGCACTTAGTGCATAAATGAACATACTTTTATACTTTTAAAAAGTTGGACATTTCTGTATTGTAAATCCTCTTTGTAATTGAACTTATGAAATATTCTTTATATATATTTTATATACTGGATTTTGCCTGTTTAATTTTCATCAGCTATAAAATCATCGAAATTAGCAGGCAAAAGTACTTAATATTTAACTTTATATATACATAATGACTGTATAACATGAGTTTCACTTTGAAAATTAAATTATCCACAAAAAAAAAAAACTTTTCCACAATATTAGTACTTTTAAATGCACTTCATTTGGATAGTATCCGACTTGACCGATTCTGGATTGTAGTTGTGGGAAACCTGGACCAAAAATGGTAGAACTGAAAATTTTTGTTTTTATCCTGTCCCAGTCTTGCCTGCAGAATAGTGTTCATTGCCATATGGTTGGTTGCGCAATTTCAAGAATTACCAGATGTACAGGGATTCCTATTAAAGTGGCCAGTGAGTGTATATTCGACGTATTAGATTTCTTCGGCTGTAAGGTTTTCCAGAGCAATTTAATGATCCAGTGTCAGTGGTGAAAAAAACAAATTCAACCTTATCACAAAGATAGAGTCCAGAGAGAGTATTAACTGTGAGAGATATTTAACAGGAAGTGAGTGTAATATCAGGACGCTCTCCGGGAGAGAGTGGAGAGGAAAACACTGTCAGTGGAAAAAGAAAAGCAGAGAAGCCTGGGGGAAAGAGGGCGAAGAGTGATATGTAGAGGAGGATGGGGAGGAGATGCTGTAGGGGAGGTAATTGCCGTGAGCGCGTTGACTCAGAGCTGTATCCGGTTTGGCTGATGCAGTGAGTGTGTGCTCTCTGAAGTGTGGGCTGTGATAGCAATGGCAGCGGTGCAGGACTAACAAAGTCAGGATTAGGGCTCAGAGACGGTCACACCTCATTTCCTTCTGCTTTTTATACACCACATTTCCATGCATGGCATCCAAAAAAAAAAAAAAAGAACCCTTTAGGTTAGAGATTATTTAAAAGAACCTAAGAACAGTATGTCAGGTAGCTGAGTAGCCTTGTACATATTTCTCTAAGTAAGTATGCAAAATTATATACAGTACATCCATGTAGGAATTGTGTGACATTTGAAAGCATTGTGCATGCTGCATGAATATTTGTAGCTCACGGTAAGCACTAAATGTCTCGGCGTTGCACAGTAGTTGTTTTCTTCAACAATGTTTATTATAGTCAAAGGGCAATAGTTTGCTCAGACGTCTGGGTCATTTAAGAAAGCCATTAAAACTCCATTTGGATTCCTGAAGGACTTGTGTGTGGGTGAGGGATGGCGTGTCTGTGTGTGTGTGTGTGTGTAATGAGGACAATGATCAGTGATACGTGTTGTACTGGGCAGCCCCCAGTGCTCCTCCGCAGCAGGTGACGGTGCTGATGGTGGGCAGTGAGAACAGCACGTCTATCAGCATTTCCTGGGACCCACCACCCACCGAACACCAGAACGGCATCATCCAGGAATACAAGGTACACAGTTTAAAGAAATGCATCAAACATCTATGGTACAATGTTTGACACATGAGGTTTAATTGATTAATTGAGTCCGTGGATCAGTTTTTGTTTCAGAACCAATTTATTTATTTACTTTATCTAGTTATTTATCTATGCTTACAAAGTTAAATGGTCTAAAATGGTTTAAATGTCCGCAAGGTTGTGCAGAAAACACAATACTTGCATTCTTTTGTAAGAGTTTCGCTTCTTCTTCTTTTGAGTTTCAAGTGCAGTTGTTACAATACCACCCCCTGCTGGATTGGAGTGTGGAGCAGAAGATGGTTAGGGAAAATATTGTTTTGTACTGGCTCAGTGGTAGGTGTTTCGCCTGCCATGCGGAAGGCCTGGGTTCGATTCCAGCCAGTGCCCACACCCCAGCCAC
>JAOTQY010000008.1:3069018-3085237 GCA_026413445.1 Dolichallabes microphthalmus
CTAGCAGCTATTCTCAGCTAAATTATCATCCAGTACCTCAGACCAGCCGGAAAGTTTGTGTGTAACCTTAACACGGTTAAGTAATAAATGTTACATATAGTAATACTTTTTCAGTCATATTTTACTTAGGTGAGTGAACATGGGTATACAGACCTTGTATTGAACGTCATTTTCCTTTAAATGCCCGAGGAGGATGAACCGTCATTAGCGGTGTGGGAGCTCAAGCCGACTAAGCCGCTGAAAACACCGGTGAACTTAGGGGGGAGGGGCCAAGCAAACTTTTAACCCAACAGCTGGGTTACACTAAAACTACCCAACTCTCTGTAAATAACCCAGAAAAATAACCCAACAGCGGCAACCCAGCGTTTGGGTAGAAAAAACAACCCAGCATTTTTTAGACTGTATGATTCACATTTAGGAAGTATTACTTTTGTATTACTTTCAGGCATCTGAAAAGCAGCTCCCATCCACCCAAGACCACGGGACCTCCCATGGGCTACGTGTCCAGTACGATGGGTTCAGACATCCTGACCGAAGGAGAGGATGAAGAAGGAGACAGTGGAGGCTATGAGTTGTCACGACAGCTGTGTGGAATAGACTATTCCCCTGGACGCAGCCTGGAAACTGTAGAAGGAGCGATCACAGGTGAACAGAACTATTGAATCACACACTCGAACAGTCACATTGGCAAACCGCAGTCGTCCAAGAAATTGCATTAATTCTTTTGGGAAACAAGGCTGTGTACACTTGCTGTAACAAATATATAGCAGTTACAGTATAGTCACATTTTATTATATCCAATCAGCTCTTTTACTCCTTGGCTGGGTATAAAAAATATCTTTTTTTTCACCAAAACTGAAATACACATTGTTCGAAGTAAAATGCTATTGATTTCCATTTTTATCCAAACATTATCCTTGTCTCCCATAGACTATTAAAGGATTTTTTTTTTATGGTGACACATTTCTGTGAATTGTTAACAAGGGTCTAAAACAAAAAGTAGGTGCTTTCACATGGCAGTGAAATTCATATTAGAGGGAAAAAAGGAATGCTGTAGCAGTCACTAAAGGCATTCAGGTTAGATGGAAGCAATCATTTCTACTTGACATCTCATTTGAGCTCTTTAATTTCCAAGTCAAAACTGGATGGATGATTGAAGGGTTTCTCACCATGAAGCCCCCACCACCTCCCCTTCTCATAACCCACTGTAGGCACTCACAGAAAAACAGACTTCCAGATAAATAGATGTCAATGTATTCAAATTCTAAGGTCAGTTCAGAAGTACACTGTGGTGAGTTGCATCAACTGCCGTATTTACAACTACAGCATTCCTCTTGTCAGGATGAAATGTTTTTTAAAAAATTTTTTTATGTGGTTTCAAAATCATAACCTGATCTCAAATGACACTTGCATATCATTTTGGAAATTGTGTGGCTGTGTAATCACCAAAATTCTTGCATTTATATGAAAAGGATGGTTCAGAGAAGAGGTAGTTAGAGGAGCGGCGGAGACCCCATACCATTTCCCAGTCATGATAGAACTGTATGCCTCCTTGCTTTGACACTAGGCATTGTTGATCTATGGGGTATATGAATCTGATTTAGCACTTTTCTCTACCCGAATTTTGCTGCATTGCTCAGATTGCATACGCTGCACCTTCCTCTCACTCCAAAGGTCTTTTTATATTTACTCCCCCCTCCCTTAGAGAATGACCTTGCAGGACAAGCATGGAGTTTTGGCAAAGTATAACCCGGTTTGACTTTGTCAGTTTTAACGGTATCAACCAACAGTGAGTTCAGTTTCCTGTCCTACAGGGAACAACCACTGCAGTCTTGGGACCTGGACAATATGGCAAAGCACCAAGCACTCTTGACTTGGCATGCTCATCAACACGCTGCATGCTTATTATGTGCTTGTTAGAATTTTGTGAAGTGAAGTCCCAGTAGATGTTCTTTATTCCAATGTTTGGTCTGTGATCCACAGGACACCCTTACTCTCACCGAACCCAATCAAGCGGCGCTGGATCCATAGACGGAGCACTTCTAGCGACTCAGAGCCTGGGTCATCAACGGGTATCTCAACCTTCACAAAAGCTACGAGTAGAGACATCAGGGACTGAACCTCATAGGAGAGATGACATAGGAGATGGTGAGGAATAGCTTTAGGATCTTGTGCTGTTTAGGTCAATACGAGTGACAACAGTATAATGAATACATGGCGAATCATTTAAATATTTTACCTACAGAGATCGGGTTCAGGGCTGAGGATCATACACTGTAACATATAGCTAGATGAGCTACCTAATGAATAACAGAGAAATCAAAGCCCCAGGACATATGCAAAAATGGTAAACAGGCTGTAGTCAAGCCAATATATTTTTAAAGAAAAAGTCTGATTGTTAACTTTAAGGTCATGTGATCAGTGAAATACGTATAGATACTATTGCATTCAGTAAAATTTAAGCATAACACTTAATCACCAAAGTAAAGCCAGTAAACATAGTAAAATTCTTATATATCCTTCAGTAAGTAACTTGATCAGGAAATTGGTGCCAGTATCATAGTTGACTATATACTATATACTATATATTTGCATTTTAAGCAAATCCCTCTCTAAGCCCTTAACAAGGTCACTACTTTCTGTGGAACAAGGGATTATGCACCCTACATATCGCACTAACTTTTTATCTATTATTTTTATCTACTATTTTTCTTATTCACTAACCATTTTACGCTGCTTGTGATTCAACAGTTACAGTAACAGTTAGTATGCTCTTAATGAGAAAGCTTGAAATGTCAGTATAAGTGAAAATTACCTGCACATCATTCAATGAAGCGTGCAGCCGACGCACTGAATGAGCTAACGCTATCGCTAGCAAACGGCACCAAATCCAGGAGGTATCACATATTTATAATTCGTCTGAAGTAATCACGTCATGATAACACATCAAACTTCTGCAAATTAATATCTTTATTACCTTCTTCATCCATTTTAATGAACTTGCTTTTCTTTTGAATAAGTTCAGCACAGCATACCTCGTACAAAAAGAATTAGCTGAACAAAAGTTATCAGTTGCTAGGTTACTCTTATCTGTGTGACAAAGCAGTAGGTAATCAATGCGGTAGTTTATCAGGTAATCAATAAGTAGTTTTTCTGCGTTTTTTTTTTTTTTGCCACCTCAAACGAAATTATCAACAAAAATACATTGTAGCCTAATGTCTGTTAATGGTGCTTCTGCCACCCACTGTTGTGACTGACATAGTAGTAGTAGTCAAGTGCCTGCAAAAGGTCTATAGAACCAGACTCTCGAGGTCTTTATAATAAGCAGTTACCCAAAAGGACCACGGTAAAAGCATTGAGATGATGCCCAAAATTATAAAATGGTTTTCTATATGTCATTGCGTAAACATTTTAATTGGCAATAAGATGTTTGCCAGTTACATTTCCACAGCTATAAAAGCATCAGGACATCTGTTGCTAAGTAATCAAGAGACCCTAAGGGTCAATATTTCCGTCGAGCATAATAACAATTCAGAGCATAATTTGTCTCCCCTGCAGTGCGAACTCCTTCCTCGGAGCCCTTGCACAGCATTGGTACACGGCTACACACCCCCTGGGGTTCCTTGGGCTGTGATCCTCCTGAAGAGTGTGTGGTATCTACACTGGAGCGACAGCACGCAGCCAACTGGAGCTCCAGAGGCACACTGGGATGCGTCTCACAGAGGCGGTCCAGCACAGATCAGCGGGACTCTGTAGGACGAGCATCAGGCAGCACAGACGCCAACTACGGACATCTATGTGAGCGAACTTAATTTTTAAGATTCAGTGTCTAAAAGAAAAAAAAAAAATCGCATTATAATAGTAATAATAATTAAATTTATTAAATCTGAATCTAAATTAACGAATGAAAATACATCAGCAATTGTATTTCTTGCAATATTGAGTGAATTAACATCCTAACTGGGAAGCATCCTTTTCCATGAGTCATTAATTGTAGGTTATAATTCTTAAATTATACATTTTAGTGTCCAAGAACCTTTGCCCATCCTTGTTTTTAAACTTGAACCCATTCACCCCTATGCACTGTTTGGAAAATTCCATGAGCACCATGGTATATAGTACTGTGCAAAAGTCTCACATGCAGTGGAAAAACTACAAAGCATCAAAAAATGATGGAATTAAATGTTTTAACAAAAAAAAAAAAAATAATAAATTCACAATAATAAACTAAACAAAGTCAGCATTTGTGTGGCACAGTGGCTTGTTGTCACCTCTGATGTGTGCATGCATTTTTTCGGGATTGAATTCACCACTGACCACCCAATAAGATATCATCGCAATACCCTATGTGCCAATTCAATCTGTATTGCAGTTCTGTTAATATCAGAAACTATCAGTAGGATTAAAGAGGAACGGCAAAATATTAACAGCTCCAATGCAAATATAAATTATTATTTTTTAAATAGTCAATTTTGGAGTCAGTGTGGCAATATGTGAATTGCCACATAAAATAATTATGATACACCACTAAAATAATTTTCTCCTACTCATTTCTAGTGGTTTTGATGTTCTCCCTGTGCTTGGTGGGTTTCCCTTTGGTATTTCCTCCCTCAGTCCAAAGACATGCATTGAAGGCTATGTGTAATTGAGGTTGTGCTTGTGCCATATGAAGGATAGGCACTTAATCCAGAGTGTTCCTTGGAATAGTCTCCAGGCCCTTGTGACCTCATATACTGTATAATATGCAGTATCAAAAAACTAATACAGGTCAATGTAAGTCAACATTTAGACTATCTAACTTTTAATAAACAGTCCTTAATTAATAACATCCTGAGGATGTGCTATGATGCTTTAGGTGAGGAGCTGCCTGTCAAAACCATATACAAAACCAGTCGTTATCTTAAACAACACTTTTCCTGCTTAGGAACTGCTTTTACTGTAAGTCATGCCGTATTGCCTCTGAATCATCCAGGTTGTGTTTTTATCTTTCCTACCGCTAGTTAGCATGAGCTCAAGCTTCTGATAAAGCGCTGACAGGTTCATGACTCACCTCACCATTGTGTTTATGGCTAATTGGTTTCTAACACAAGGCTGAATCCCAAATCACTCTCTAACGCCTGGACTAGGGCACTACTTAGTGTGTGGAACAAGGGATTCTACATCCTACATACTGCACTAGCGGTCCATTTTCTACTTTGGGATTAAACCGCAAAACAGTTAGTCTAAAGGTGATTAAGTGAAGACATAACAAAAAAAACTTTATGAAAAGATTTACAGGACTTTCCACCACCTCCATGAAGGTTTATTCTCTCTACCTTCTCGCTGCATAATACCAGCAAATGTAAAGCTAATACCTCCCTTGTTTACATTTAATGTTTGTAAATATAAAAAGTTTTTCGCACCATGACATAATTGCTACATAAACAGAAGGGATGCCTAGACTTTTGCACAGTACTAGCTATCGATATCTAAACTTTTCAGAAGATTATTAGAGGGAGAAAAACTCTCTTTCTTGATTCTTTATTATAATTATCATATTATATAATTATATATATAATTTAATTTTTTTTTTTTTACGATATCCTACGACGTTGACTGATGAGTTCACGTTGAACCCGCAGCCTTGTTACCCAAATGATAAATTATTCATATTAAGCTAATCATTAGAATGTTCTCAATGTCCTCATGTCCTTAGCATGTATGCTAGCTGGCATATTTGATAATTACAGGCAAAAAAAAATACCTCAACTCTAACAAAGTCTGTTTCACTATTAAGCCATTAAAACATCAAACAATTTTTTTTCCCTCTTTAGCACTTTTATGATGCTGTCTTTTTAGCTTCGGTGCTGAATAATAATTTTAAAAGATTAAGTTTAATTTCCGATTTTGAAAATTACCCCAGTTCTGAAATCACGCAAATAATATTTAAAGCTTAGAAATACCAGTAATGGTGTAGCCATTTTATATTTTTCTGTACTGTCGTACCAGTGTGTCATCACAGCCCTGCTCTGAATTGTCCAGAATACATTAACCTCCATTTATCTGTGCTTCAGAGTGCCGTGCCTGAGAGATAAGCCAGACTACTCACTGCCCACGCGACTGAAAGCGAGGACGAGAGAGAGAGAGAACGCAAGAGAGATTCATTGTTCACCCCTGCAATGTCCGATGAGCTTCTCCCCCCGGTGTTACACGAGGCGATCTTTTTTTTTTTACCTCAGAGACCAACACTGAACTGTGAAGCTAATGTACAGTCACACGACTCCCGATGGTGTTCAGCTTGCGGTTTTTGCTTCTTTGTCTAAACTTACGACGGAAATGTCACACGTCCCGCCCATTTTGTGCCACAAAATGTGCATCACTTGGAAACAAAACAAAACAAAAAAAAACAAGAAAAATGTTTTTTTTGTTCGCTTTTTGAAATCCGAAATGTAAATCACAAAAAAGGATGTGTATTACTTGTAAATAGCGTTTTCTATTTGATGTTGCTTTGCTATGCAAACCAAAATGTTTTTTTTTATTATTATTATTATTATTATTATTATTATTATTTGTCTCTTAATGGTCTTTATAGCATTGTGAATGGACAAAATGTGGTGTCACTTTGTTTTGTTTCATAAACGAATCAACTGATTTCTGATTTGAAGTTATTATAGATAATTGTTTGATTTGCACATTTTTGGTGATAAGCACAAAAATCTTCAGCGCCTGCTGACGTGGAGAGAGAAACATAATGCTAAAGGGATGCTTAGCGAGTATCGTTGTACGAGTCTGCGCGGCAGGCTAAAACAGAGATTTACTGTAGGACGGAAGCGTCCGCAGATACAGATGTATTATTACTGAATTGTTGGCGAGGGGATTTATGCTCGAATGATGGAAGAGAATCATAGTCAAGCATACAGGACTAATAAATGCCAGCTGAGCAGGCCTAATGCAATTGCCTGCCCTTAGTTATTTGTGTCAGATGTTGAGTGGAAAGAATGCTCTATTGCAGTCTATTGTGAATGTTTTTTTTTTCATCTGCATATCACAACTATTTACAGACACTCATGCATCCAGCTCACGCAAGATGTTTTTATATATACAGTATATATATCCATATATATATATATAATATATATATTACCAAGCGACAATATGTGACTTTTCTCTGCTTGAAACATTAAATATCTGGATCTAAAAATAAAAAAAAGATCCAGAAAATGTCACACTGGATCATTCTGCACGCGAGTGAAACCATAATGAAGGTAGCAGTTGACAGCTGCTTGTGCCTGACCCTTAGCAGGTGTGTTTAACCTGCGCAAATGGAAGTGGGTTAAAACAGGTGAGCTGAAATTTTCATAAGGGGGGAAAATCCTAACAGAAAGAGAACCTTGACCTTGAAATCGCTTCCCATTTTTTGGCAGCATTCCCAGGTCTGTCCTCGATTAGCATGGTTATTTAATATTATGCTGTTCAGAAAGCCATTGTAAAAAAAAAAAAAAAAAAGAAATCAATCGCTTGTCACACACGTACGTTTAAGCCAGAGTGCTAGTCTGTAAATGAAACCGTTTTCAGTGGGTCAAAAATGGACACGTATGCTCAGCTTATGAGCTTCCAGAGCTGAGAAAAGCTGAGCTCAAGAGACAGTTCTCTCCTGTGTATGGCATTCCTCTGACAATGTTTTTTCTTTTCTTTTTCTTTTTCAAGCTTTTTATTTTTTAAGTAATTTATTTTGTGATGCGCATTTACTCCACATGTACATAATATCTAACCTGCCAGATTCGTTCTACCCTCAGGAAGCCACATGCACTTGCGAAGTGTGACGATTTCTGAATCCAACAATGAAATGAAAATAAAATCTGTATGTGAATGCTACTTTTTTTTGTCACTCGAATAGCCTTGTGTTGTGGTTCATTTTCCAGGAAGACTTTAACTCCTTATTGCTAGAAAAAAGAAAAAGCCTAATATTTGAAAAGGCTTTCAATTTACATTCACACCTAGACTGGCTAATCTAGATTCTAACTAAGTACAAAAATGACTAAAACATACAGTAAATGTATATACAGTATATTCGAATGTGTCTACTGGACAGATCTCATTGTGTGCGGCCCCTTTTGAATACTGAAATTCCCCGTTGTGGAAACGTATAGTAACTAAATTGCTTGCCGCTGTAATTTAGGCTCCTTGTATTTCTTAATAATCTGAGCAAATGTGATTTTGGCAGCGTAGGCCCAAGTGCTCATTAACAAACATGACACTGGTCCAGAATGAAGAAGAGCTAAAATATGATCCACCTCCAGATTAAGTTAAGATGCACTCTCATTCCAAAGATAATACAATATATACTCTTTGATAAAGGAGTCTTCACACTCTTCTTGGCTCTATAATAGAGCGCTCTGGCTCTGGTGTTTCCTTTTTGGTGGCTAGTAAATCGAACTTTTTTTCTCCTTGATTTCCCTCATTTGAGCGGCAGAGTGAAACACAGCGCACCTGCGTGGTGTTGACTTTGTTAATGGAAGCCTCTCTGTTCTCTAGCTGCAGGCTAAATGGAGAAGTTAATTACCACCGAGCTGTGTGATTATACTGCATGGCAATGTGGAAGTCCAGCCAGCACAGCTCTCCTCGGGAACACACGTCCATGATGAAATGACACATCCGTGTAAAGCGACAGTGGTGTTCTTTTGCGATTAGATCCTCATTGGCTTTCTTACATCATTCAAGGTTTTTAGTGAGTTCTTGAGTACTTGGTACAGACCGCTTTGTAAGAATGATATGTTCAAGGTCAATTTGTTGTCCATTAAGACCAATTGTAGTAGAACCCACAGGTAAACTCTCTCTCTCTCTCCTTCTCCCTCTCCTTCCCTTTCACTGCACACACCAACCTCAAAACCTCTAACTCCACTGGGTAAAAGCATGGCATGTTCAATAAAAGCAGTAATGAAATTATTCGTCCTTGAATTTGAAGCACGATAAGGTCAAGAGGGCCTCAGCTCCTTTCATCTTGATTCCTTTCTTCTTTTTAAAGTACTTTGAAAGATATATTGTGGTCACTTTGAATAAATATCTGCCACTTAGTGAGAACTGCACGTTATGTAACAGCTAAATTCTCTAGCCTTCAGTAGTAGCGCATTGTTAAGACAAATACATGCTAATTTTGTGGCCTGCTCTAGAACTAAAAAAATTAACTTGTTTTTTTTAATGGTCTTGTACACTGCCTGGCCAAACCACACTCACATACTAATATTTTGTCAGACTAGCTTTGATTAAAGTGTGTAATTTGTAACATGAAAATGATTTCCCAGAACCACTCTTTCACAATTGGAGTCCTGGAATATGCCTTCACCATCAGCGAAGAAAAACTCCATTAATGCGATACTCGGGTCATTAAGTGGTACATTCAGGTTATCAGCTGACTTAATTGTATTGCCACATAATGTGGCTAAGTCTAGACCTGACCAACTGAAGCAATCAGAGATCATAACACTGCTTCCAGAGACTTGGCCACTATGCATGATGGATGCATCACATCATGCGCTTCCCTTCGTCCCCTGATGCACCCACAATCTTTTTCCATCGCTCCAAATTGTCCATGCACCCGAGACTGAAAAACTGAAGCCTGTTTCCTGAATAGTCGCACTAACAATTGGTTTACTTATGCCCAAGGGCTGTTTAGTCACAATCCTGTGAGTTTCGTCACATCATTCGTGTGAAAATGCTATTACTTTGACTACTAAACATTTACTATTAAACAACTTTACTGAGAGTTTAAGTGATCTCCAATTACAGTAATTTCTTATTTTTTCCTGCCCTTATTTTTTTTTTAGCCCTATCCCTTCACTTGTCAATAATGTGTTAAAAAAAGTTTTTTTGTGTGTTAGTTGTTGTCTTTGCTTGATGCAGGCCAATAATTTGACTTATATGAGAAAAAAAAAAAGTTTTTTTTTTCTTTCTTTCTCTTTCTTTTTGCCATGTAGTGTTCAGTAGGTAACATGTACATAGCTTCTCAATGGGTAGAAACCCTTGCACAGATGAAACCCATAGTTGAGTAGAGGTCCTATGTAATAGAATATAAGGGAAAGGGTATAAAAGGTATACAGTGTAAGGAAAAAAGATGGAAATATTAAATATTAAACTTCTTTTGTCACAAGGATTATTGATTAGATCAAAACCATAAAGCATGTTCTGTATTCATATTGAATGAATATTTACGGTACATGAGACATAAAGTGACAACAAAAGATTATTTTCATGCCACAAAATGTTTTACTACACTTTTATCTGTTAATAGTTACATTATATTTCTATATGTCAGTTCCTACGATTCTCTGCGATGGATTGGCCCCCCTGTCCAGAGTGTACTCCACCTCGTGCCCCAAGTCTCCTGGATTAGGCTCCAGGCCCCCCGTGACCCTAAATACTGGATAAAGCGGTATAGACGATGAGTGAGTGAGTGAGAGACTTCTGCTATAGCTGCTGTTACCAGCTCTTTACTCTTCAGCTTCTTTATTTACTCTGTTTTGAAGCGTGTCATGTCACACAGCTATATACAGAGAATCCGAGAGACAACCGGTTCTAAAGACCTTCTTGTCAGAAAAAATGTTAAAAGTCCTGACACTAGAGACTCCTTCTAAGGCTAAATAAACCTTACGATTTTTTTAAAAACCATATTAATAATTACAGTACGTTTTTGGTATCTGTTGAAGTTAAGTGTCTTGAATGCCTTGTACAATAGAACAAGGGCATTAATATAAACGCGGGATGACGCCTAGTAACTCAGTCAGCGTTGTTAGGGAAACATCTTCAGAGCAGTAAGAATAGATAATTCAACAGTAACATTATAAATACAGTTAATGAGCTGTAAGTCATGTTAACTCATTGTTTAATTACAGCTAGCTTTTGTCTACAGCTGTCCAGCCTTGGCCCTCACGTCAATGGTCTGTGGAGCTACAAGTAGCTACTAAGTACTGTACTAAGTTGCTAACTACTAATTAGCTTTACTGCAGCTTATCTGCTCATCTTATGCTTGTGCTGTTCAAAATGCAGATTCCTCCTCACCTCAACTCAAACTGATTTTTTATTAAAAAGTTTTCCTTACAAGGCCCACCAGATGGCCTGGCTAAGTGCTTTCATTGGAGAACAGCTGCTACATCTCTTTCTTAATCCAATGAGAAGTGACATGAAAGCAACCAACATCGGCCTTTTCTGAGCTGTAACACATGCAAGTATCTTCATAAATATGTGCATAAACGGAGGCGTATCCAAGCAAACGCTCAACATCTCAACAAAAATTCTGTTTTCGTTTCCATGCATGTTCATCAAACTGATTCAAAATGTGTTGCAGGTGAAATAGATTGTGCCATTGTGTAGCTGGATGTTCTGGCCCAAATGATTACCTGACCTGTATACAGACAGAAGAGAAATCAGCAAGACAAAAGGTAGTTTTTTTTTTTTTTTTTTTTTACACAATCATGCCATGTCCTCTCATAAGGATTATTGCTAGCATTCATTTCCCCTGGGTTCCTGAATTGTGCAGTTCAATCACATAGACTGCTATAAGCTTCAGAAATTCGCCGGAGCAGCCGTTAAAAGGCACAATACTACAATTTTAAATTTCATTGCATTTTAATCAGTGTGCAGCCAAGAGTTCATTAGGACCAGGACTGAATCCTAAGCATATAAGAATGGAATAATGGAGCTGGTAATTAATGCAGGTTTAATCCCAGTGCTTCCCTTAATGGCAGTTTGTGTGTCAGAGGGAGATTAACAACCGCGCAAATATTTGCTTTAGTGTATTATAGAATAATTAATATGCATGTTTGTATCCAGTGGAAAAAAACACACACACACCTAAAATGTGTAGCATATGTAATTGCAATCTGAAAACAAATCTCTCTGATTTCCCTAATCACCATTATCAGCAGTGATCTGTTTTCAATTAAAATCAGCTCCACCAATGTATAGGTTATTCACTAACTTCTTACTTTGCATACTTATTATGCATAATATAGTAGTATTTTTATTTCATAATGTATTCTCTACTGGCATAAGGTCTACATATTCCTACTTATATAAAGAGCATAATGAAATTATACCGTCTGTCTGTTTAGCGCTGCATTATTTGCAGCTGTACAGTATTTGTATTTCAATTTAAACCCAAAGTAGGTGTGGCCTAAACCAGAGAGTTTGAAGTTTTGTTTTTAGGACATTGCCAGTACTATTTTCTTTGTGCATGGCTATGACATTTTCTAATCCCTTTATGTGGTGCTATTTGAATACAAAAAATATATTGCTGTAACATTCACATTAATTCCCGAATTTTCACGCTGTGAACATAAAATAAGGTTTATTCATGTATTTATTGTGTCCTAAAATGTCCCAGTCCTGCTGTACAGGAACGTTCTAGTCTAAAACAGATTCATTGATTTATTTTCCATATCCTTATCTAGAGCCTTAAACAGTCAGCCTATGAAGGTGCGAATATTCGAACTATTGAAAGAAACCGGAGCACCTGGATGAAACCCATAAAGCGCAAGGATAGCACCCAAACTTTACACACACAAAGACCGGAGGCAAGATTTGAAGCACTAGCCCTGGACGTACAGTACTGTACAAGGCAGTAGTGCAAACCACCGAGACACCAAGCTTCACCAAAGAGCATCTTTAATTTGTAGCTGCATTTGTGTATTCAGGTTTAGTACATGTTGTTAGTTCACTCCATTTAGATTACATCCCTACCCTACACAGTGTTAGAAATGAGCTTAAATGAAATATCACATGCTCTTTTTGTTGAAAGGGAAGGTCAGTGCTGTCAGTCCGTTTCCACTAAAACAACAAGACTACATTTTAATTATAATGACTTTACACTGTTGGGTGTTATAACACAAACAATTCCACACACTTGGTTTGAAGTCATTGAGAGAGTAGTGTGTTGTACTGTTGAACTGAATGCATCAATGCCATTCATCTCCCAGTAAAACAACACTAGCAGAATATTTGTCTGAGGCAAAATAGTCAAACAGCGGGGGTTTTGGCAAGTTTAATGCACCATAGCAATACAAACTGAGGTTTCATTTTCCAAAACCGTAGGCAGAAACATTATTCTGTGATTAGCACCATTTCCAGTCTCTGAGATTTGATTAGCATCAGGTTGAAGGGACACTATCGGCCTCTGTAAGTCTTAATTGACTGGGCATCGAGGAGGAATTGGCAGGGGAGAGTTTAATCCTCGGCTGTGTTTCATCGCGTAGGAAGGAAAGCGGCAGCAGCAGAAAGAGGGATTTACCGTCTCTCTCACCGAGGACTCTATCTCTGGCCTTCAGATTCACGGTCTTTCTGAAGGCGCGCAGGATAAAACCATGACATTTTAAAAGCCCCTCTGCACTGCTTCCACCACCACCATATTTTCCATTGTTACATCCTTAACAGTTGGGAGATTTTCCATTCCCAGGAGATTTTGGTTTCTGCATTCTGAAGACTTTTATGTAGGCATGTAAAAATCAATATGTAGCCTAAATTTGGTTTGTCTGAAAAGGTTTCCATTGGGATTGTCAGAGGGTGTTGGGGTGGACGCTGTTAGTTGGTGTGCTCATGTCTGGGGAGCTCGACTGAATAAATAAAACAGCACTAATCTAGTAAAGAGTCTGTGATGTCGAGGATAAAATATATATATATAAAAAATTTTTTTGATAAAATACTATTGTCTGGCTATGCAGCACATTTAACATAACAAGCAGAACACCAGTTTTCCTACAGTGGCATAAATATAGGAGATTTTTGAGCAGGAAACAATAGATTAGATTTTAGACCTAGAAATGACTAGCTTAAGGTGTTTGTTTGCCTTTTGTAAAAAATAATACAAGATTACAAGGGATTTTAGGAAAGATTTATAATAATAATAAAACATTTCTGATAATCTAGTAAGAATGAGAACAAATTAATAATAAACAAATAGCAAATTCCACATACTGTAGAAAAAAGGTAAAGGAAGCAGCAAAGAAAAGATCAATGGTTCCAAAGTCTGTTAATATTAAACCAAATAGTTTTTTTAAAATGTGTTGATTTTATTATAATTATTTGTACTGCCTATTGCATGTTTTCTGTAATTTAGTGTTTTAATAATTTTGGCAGAAGGTAAACTCTGCAGAGAGACTCTAAACACTGTGTGTAAGGCACCTTCCTGTTCTGTCCCCCCAGGCTTTAATGAAGATGGATGCTCTCGCCTTTATTGCTGATGCAGTCTAGAAAGGCTTGTCTCAGTTTTCTAGTGATCCAGCATCAAAATCTGCACATTACCCCCTCCCATATGTGCACCCACCCACACACACATACAGACACACACAAGCGAAAAGTGCCCATATGTTAACGCTTCCTCTCCCATTTATTTCACAAACACCACCAAATTAACTGCAAAATGAACTAGCAGACACTCAGTAAATATCAATTACAGTGATATTGTCATGTCTGCTCCAGAGGGAGAGATGGACATTTAGAATAGCCGCACCACCCCCATGTTTCCCCCAGAATAAAAAGGGCTTCAGTGGGTGGATGGTGTGTGGATCAGACTGGAAATAGCAGTGGGTCACTGTGTGTAGTCAAGTGGACGACTCAAAGAGTCATACTGGTCAACGTAGAGAGGATACTACTGTATAACAATCCCACTACACTGGTCTTCTAGACCAAGCAGCATGGGCAGCAATATTGATTTTGCTACTGATGATCAATTTTTCAGATTTTAAAAATACTTTCATGGAATGTAAAATGATTTAAAGATAGATAACCTAATGAGTCATGCTGGAATAATAACTGTCCTGGGACTCTGTAGATAATGACCGGATGTTGATTAGCTGTTTTTTCCCCCTTTAGCTGTCAAGTTATTTCTCTGAGGGCTCACTGACAGCACAGACTCTGAGTAATGTGAAGTATTTTTAACTTTGAGTGACATTTTCGTAGTGAAACATACACTTGCCGTGCATGGGAATAGCATTTTAAAAGCAATTCTATTAAAATGACATAAGTGACAAACTGATTTGTTAAAGAGTTTAAAAACTGTAAATCAGTTAGTATGCAAATTTGTTTCTTTTAAATAATCTTGTAAAAATTGTAATACCAAAATATCTATATGAACTAGAGTGAACACAAATGCAAACTCTATCAATCTACACCAACAGACAAAAGCAAAATCAGGAGTCAGCTATGGGCTAGGACAGAGAACACACTATATAGGCAAATAAATACTGGTGAACCATCACATTTTCAAAGTGCAGTGGGTGTTCTAAACCAGTGTTCTTCAACCTTTTTTGAGCCAAGGTACAGTTTTAATTGAAAAAATAAATAAATAAATAAAAATCACACAGGGAGGCGCGTCCTAGTTGCATGGGTTCCCCAGCTCCCGTGTCAACCACGGCAGGAGGTGGAGATCCGACTGGTCCAGGATTAGTGTTGGTGAAGGCTGCGGGTGGTCGTGGGGTGGTGTAGGAGAAGGTGGGTGCAGGCGGCAGGATCCTCGGGGTTGGCTTCGGGCGAGAAAGAAGGCGGTGATCGATACGAAGGGCAAGTTGGATCAGCCCTTCTAGTGTGGCAGGAAGTGCTCGCCCGGCGAGCTCGTCTTTAATGCGTGAAGCCAGTCCCTCGTAGAAGGATGTCCGGAGTGCGGCCTCTCCCCAGTTGGTCTGTACGGCGAGGGTTCGGAATTCAGCTGTATACTGGCTCACGGACGATCCTCCCTGCCGCAGATGGTAGAGCTTGGTGTCGGTCTCCACCTTGCCCGCGGGGTGTTCGAAAGTCAGCTTGAGTTGGCGGGTGAATTCATTGTAAGAATGGGCGGTGTCAGAATCCGATTTAATAACTGCCGTGGCCCACTCAGCTGCCTGCCCTGATAGCAACGAGACCAGGAGAACGATGCGTAGCCGATCGGTGGAGTACTTGATGGAGTTGAACCCAAACACCAGATCAAGCGCTGTCAAGAATACACTACACTTCCCGTCCGTGCCATCCCATTTTTCTGGAAGTGCAAGAAATACATCAGGGGCATACAAGAAATACACCGCGACGTCTTGGATGCTCTGGCGCAGAGTAGCGAGCTCCGCGGTTAGGTGGTTAATGAGCATGGCATGCTGATCTACCACGTCGCATAGGCGCGCATGATCCGCTGGGTTTACCGCAGTAGGCTCAGTCATTCTGTCAGAACTAACCTCGGATGACCAGAAGACGTAGCTTAGCGGTTAGCCCTTTGTTGCGTGAA
>JAOTQY010000008.1:3093922-3105676 GCA_026413445.1 Dolichallabes microphthalmus
CACCTAGGACCAGATTGCCATGGGTGACCCTACCAGGGGCTTAAAGCCCCCGACAACATAGCTCCCAGGATCATTGGAACACGCAAACCCCTCCACCACGATAAGGTGGTGGTTCAAGGAGGGGTCAGCAGAATATATTCTTCCATATAAAGAACTCAATTTTATTTCATTTTAACTAACTATACACACATGACTAAGCAAAAATTTAAAAATTAATGGATCATATCAGAACATATCAGAAAACCCAAATGCACAGTTTAAAATTACTTTATTAAAAGTACTTTATTTGTGAGAAACACTGCTTTGGGGGAACAAAAAATATGTGAGTCGCACACAAGACAAATATGAACTATCTCTGAGATTTAGAGGTAATGAGCCATATTTGAGCCATATTTGGGAAAATGTCTAAAATCTCATTCGAGTCTCAAGAATGGCTCATTTCTGCATGTAAAAGACAAATGTAACACACAATGTTCCACACAAGACACATATAAACTATCTCTGAGATTTAATGAGCCACATTTGAGACACCTTTGAGAAGATGCAGAAAACACCTACAGTAAATCTCATTCAAGTTTCTAAGATCGTTCATTTCTGTCTAGGAGACAAAGAAGAGATTAACATGAGATCTCATCTTGGAGTTTCTTTGCTATGGGATTGTTGACAGTTGCGAGTTCCTTGATGGTGGTAAAATTCTACTATAACAGCATTGTGGCGTCTTTAACACAATCAGTTGTGACTGACAAGAAACTTTTGAGCTACTGCAACTGAAATCATACAAGCATTAATAAGTGGATTAATTTCTAATGAATTAATTGCCTTTGGAGAAGTAACTAGACCCAGCCAACATAGTCCAATTCAAGACTGATTGAAAGAGCAGGGCAGCTTTTCTGTTTATCATGAATGATATTAAGAAGACACACCATGACTTGAATATAGATTCGAAAGACTTCATGTTTCACTTCTTGAATACAAATTTGAAAAAAAAAAAAAAAAAAAAACAGCAACAACTACAAAAAAAACAATAATCAATGATGTTACTTCTTAATCTTTCCATGAGTATGTTCCTACAGTTCCTAAGCAAACCCCCTCATTTCTCTTTATTTTGCTTCCAAAAATCCAAACTTTTTAGGTATTTTTTAATTTAAGTTATTTTGAGGAATAGAGTCTTGCGGCTTCCTGGAGGACTTTTCTGGCTCTCATTTTCAGTCCAGTTTCTGACCAGTTTCAGATGAATGTTTTTTGTTCGTTAAGCCACATAGTGGCATAAACTGAATGAATGCTGAGTAGTTGGAACGAATGAGAGGGGAAATAAGGTTGCTGTTGTTGTTATCACATAAACAACCAATTTTTTACTTTTGTAACTTTAGGCACTTTTGCATTAAATGTTTGTACCCATTTCTTGAATTTAATCTCTCACTTATTCCCTAGACCACTTATTTAGACACGGTCGTGGGAGGCCTTTAGCCAATCCATCACAGGGCACACAAGCACTCATACACTATGGACAATTTAGAAAAGCTAATTAGCCTAATATCTCTTTGGAAGAGACCAGAGTACCAGAGGTGGGAGGAAACCAGAGTACCTGGAGTAAACCCAACATGCACAGCGAGAACATACCAACTTTACACACATACACACCTGAGGCGGGAATCAAACATTTGACCATGGGGATGTGAGGTCACAGCGCAAACCATTATGTCATTGTGCCGCTGGTAATTTAATCTACATGATGTCATTTATGTATGCATTATGTACTGGTATATGAAGAATGACGGGTGTGTGAACATCTATCTATATAGCTAGATAGAGATAGACATATATACTGTAACTTTCTTCTTTTTTTTGTTTGCCTTGTTTGCCTACACTAAAAAAAAGACTAAAAAATATATATTTTTGCCTTAAAATGTAAAAAAAAGTTTGTAAATGTACTAAGTTCTATTTAATTGTATGTCTATTTAACATAACCACATCATTCTTTACTATTATTTACCATGAGTTATTTTTTTTCTCAGCTTACATATTTTGCTTGAGTGAAAATGTTTGCCCTTCATTTAAATTGATTCAGGAATA
This sequence comes from Dolichallabes microphthalmus, assembly GCA_026413445.1. NCBI lineage: Eukaryota > Metazoa > Chordata > Actinopteri > Siluriformes > Clariidae > Dolichallabes > Dolichallabes microphthalmus. The sequence goes on from JAOTQY010000008.1 coordinate 3,095,996, forward strand.
TTTTAGTGTATATAAATTACAGGCACTATAAGAAAGAGCTGAAATGGTTTTACAATACTGGAGTAATGCTGAATAATGATTTTTTTAGCCCTTGTTTTCAATCTGGTGCCAAGCCTTCACTGCTATCAAGTGATTCTGAACAATGTCAAATTATGTTTAAAATCAATAGCCCTCATGAACTGGAGGAGAAAATATGATAGGACTAGAGACAATGCAATAGTTTAGAGATGTATTAGATTTACCAAAGCTCAAGAGTAGAAACTGGACCATGCAAATAACTCGACTGAACTCCACATTGAACTCAGTCGGGACGGGTTATCAGACTATTGATTACCCACTGAACTTTAAATGAAAACTATTAGCAATGTTTAGGATTAGTCGATGGTCTGATTGGCTGAGTCACCTGACATGTAGATAATCTATAGATAGTCCGTGGCTGTTGGTAGAATATCTACATTGGACAACCCAAATAATTTCGCCTCATTATAGCAATTACTGTAAAGGTATTTGTAAAGACTATTTGTCCTAATAAGCAAGGGTAAATGCATGCAAACCAAACCCGCCATGATGCAAAGTTTGTGCGCTAAAGGGCCTTCCTGCAGTGTTTTTGCCCCAACAGGGGTTAAAGCAATATTCCGGCTGCACGGTTCTCACAGGAGTATAAGGTCAGAAAGGGGTCGAGTGCTGTTCGGTCAATTCTTTAATAGAGAAATGACGCATGTGGCACTGAGGATTTGGCTTGCCTTTCCAATGCCTTTGACGACGTGACATACAGTAGGTGCAGTAAGAAACCAAGCAAAACATGGCATTTGAAAAATGTTTTAATAATAAATAAGGTGGGAAATGACATGGTTTATTTTATTCTAATTAGATAAGATTATCAGTCATGAAAAGTTATGGCTGACAATTTAAAGCAGTTGTACTTTCTTTTTCCTTTAACATAGTAAACACCAAACAATGATGGACAGCACAATTATTGTTTTTTTTCTTTTTTTTTCCAGAGAACATATTCTCACACACATTGTTCATCAATTGAAAAACAAACAAAAAAAAAGTACTGCAATAGCATGGATTCAAACCAAACCGAAGCAGCTGTGTGCTAGGTGGCCCCAGCGGTGCTTTGCACTACCACAGGAACCCCTAGACCAGGTTTTCCACCCTCCCCATCCCACAACGATGTCCACATCACTTCTATACAGTATAGACAGAGTTGAGCCTGCAGCGGGACAGATGTAGCGCCAGAAGGCTTGCTGTTTGGTTGTGGCAGACAGTCTTCTTATAATTACAGTGCACACCTCGTTCTGGGATGATCACTTCTCAACACAAAATGGAGAGGACACTCCTAATCCAAGCCTTCTAGATCGAAAAAAGAAATCGCCCATTGCACATTTTCTTGCTTCACCCTCACTTAAGTGCATTTGTCTCATCAAACGTAACGTCATCGCTGGTAATGAGATGACAGGTTGCCACTCTTGGGTCTATATCTGTTCAGGTATATCACCATTCCACGGCTTGAGCGAGACCCAAGGCGGACACCCCAATTTCCGTCCGGTTCATTCGCGCAAATGAAATGAAGCAAATTAGCTCATCTTCTTATCCGATCTCGAACACCATGCTCAATGAGACACCACTTATTGCGCTCCTCATATAATGTGGCGCGCTTCATAGCTAAGAATGGTTTAAAAAATAAATGTTTAATGATTGTGCTTTTGAAACCAAAGACAAAAAAAACAGAACATACATTAACAGTAACAACATCAACTAACAAAATGACAACAGTGCATTGTGAAAAAAAAAAAAAAAAAAAAAGAATCAAACGGCAGCACTTCTTTCAATGATTTGGTAAATTTACAATCGCAACCCTCATGCCCGAGTTTTCATTATCAGAAAATACGTTTGGAGAGCAGTGAGAGGGAAGACCATATTGAAGTACTGTATCACAGTATGAGTGAAGAGACCTCTCTTTGTACTGACGATGGTCCACTGCTCCCACTTGCAGTTTCTATTACACTCACACCGGCGGATTATAAAGATGATGCTCCTATGTGGGAACATCACACCTTTCCACAAACTTACACCAGTCAATGGGGTTTTAAAGCAGAATAAATCGCCTACTTAAAAAGAAACTCGAGAGCATCCAGTTTTCCCTCTTGCTCACACGGAAGAGATTAAATATTGAAGCAGATTGAAAAAAAGAAAAAAGAAAAACATTAACCGTTGGTCATTTTTTTTCACCTATAAGCACAGAACAGATCATTTACACAATTGTGAATGACTGTAGATGGTCTGAATCGTGTACGGTGCACAGTTCGATGATGATTCTCCACTGAGATCCTTTTATTCTTCCTCATCCTGACTCGATCCTCAACTCTCCAGCAGCTGTTGGAAAATAGCGAGATGTCAATTCCTTTATGTAAATATATCACAAGTAAGATAAGTTAATTTAAGGGGTCTGGAAACACCAAATAACCAAATAAACACCAAATCAACAGTAAATAAACCCTTTAGCGGTGCTGGACTCCAGTTCCAATTCAGCAGCATAATGAACCACGGCAATTTACGCTAATTTGAGTTTGATATAAATCCTTTTCTAATTATCTTGGTTATGGTGGAAATGTTGCCAAAACCAGGCAGAAAATTTCAGATGGTGATCTGGGAATTTCATTTGTTGATTAGAGACGGTGTTAAGACTAATTATTGCTGTACTACTACATGCTTGGGAAATCAAGTTTGGGTTTATTAAACTCAGAAACACATTCTGCCTACAAAGGTACCCTTGAGGCTTTTCTCGAAATCAACATCAGATAATCAAGGTGGGGAACTACATGCACTTTTATTTGCAAATTCAAATAATAGTACTTAGAATTATGGTAGAAGTAGATGGTAGAAAAAAAAATCATGTTTATTTAACACACTAGCCACACATACAGATTTCAGGGTAATAATGATGTTAAATTACAACTGCTGAAAAATAAAACAATGAAAACCACAATAAAATTCCCGCTTGTAAGACAGCTCTCCCCTGTTATACTGTATGTCAGTTACCATCCAAGGAGGATGAAGGTTATCACTTGCTTCCTTTGAGACACCTGAAGCCAGTCAAATGCATCTTTTTAAAATGATGCTCATGATGTAACAGGGCAGAGTAACACACTCGGAGGATAGCGTTATTCGACCCCTTTCACATACACAAGCTGACAGATAATTGGCAAGTTCTGCTGTGATTGACAAGCGAGAACGAATGCCTGTCTCTTCCACCCAGAGAGCCAGTCTTCCTCTCTTGGCACTTTAAAAACTAGTGAAAATGATTAATGCATCCTTATAGATAATATATATTATATAATTTCAAATTTTCTGCCCAGGTATTAAACCTTATATAAATAGCATACCCTATGAAGTTGGTTCCACTATAGAATAATACTGCTAATGTTATAACCATTAAAGATATCTATATTACTTAATGTATCAGATTTGTTTGTTTCCAAATAATAGTTTTTACAGATAAAGTATTTGCGAGTGAAGTAATTGTCAGTATCCCACCTCTAATTCTTCCTCCTGGTGGGAAAAGACTCCCAAACTTGTGAGCCCTGTATCATTGGGGTTCTTGCGGCCTCCTGAGCCTGCCTCCCCTCGCCGGCGGCCCCCAGAGCCCCGGGACGAGATTGAACTAGAGGAGCTGGGAGTCTCCCTCTGACCCTGTGCTGTAGGGAACGATGGCCTGTTGTAAGGCGGAATGTCCTCTGCAACTGCACACACAGCAAGGACAGAGAACCATGAAGGCATGAAGGCCACGAAAACCCCCGGAAGCCATAGGATAACAGTGGAATACAAGTAATAGCACGTATATTCACCTGCGTGTTGGCGTGTTTTGCCAGCACCTTTTCCTCCATGTGTGTTCCGGATCTCCCCCCGTCGCTCGGCTGAGGCCTCTCTTGTCCGGTAGCCGCCGGCACTTCCCCGCCTGTCTCTGGACTCTCCGCAGCCCATCCTGGGCAACGTTGCACCCCTCTCCTCATATCCACACCTGGAACCATGATTGGTTGTCTTCATTCCAACAGAGGAGGGGCTCAGGGGCATCACTGGGTCTGGATTAGAGAACAGAAAAAGGGAGAAGAAAAAAAATTTTTTATACTGATGTTGTGGTAGATAATTTGCCAATCATAACATGTGCGCATCATACCATCTGTATATTCGTCTAGTTGTTGTTGTTGCTGCTGTTGGCTCTGGTGACCAGCTGCATGCTGCTTGTGCCTTTTGTGTGGTTTCCTCTGCATCACTGCAGTGCTCATGTTGCTATCTGTAGACACTGGGCTACTGGGACGGTGGCCAATGTGGTATCTTTGGCCTTCAAGGGAGACAAAATCGTGTCAGTCTATTCCTGCACCAAAAGACCAAGCCGACCAAGCCGAACCAGGCCAATTTTACCTTCTTTGACCTTGTTCACACCTGGTCTGGTGTTTTTAAGTATCCAGATTGTGCACTATACAGTACATGCATTTGGAACAGGTTTAAACCTGGTCGCTTAACCTCTTCAGAAGCTCTGAGTCAATGTTAAATACATCAGTCACTACATGCCAAACTTGACCAAGAAAACTCCTCCCAGTACATTACATCATAACGCAATACCAAAAAAAGATAGGAATGGATTTCTGTAGTGGTACTGGCCTTTCTCAAGTGGGTTCCTCTAGTTCATATAGCAGCTCATAAACTTTTGGGTGTATAATTAATTGGGGCATGAGGCATTCGAAAACTGCCGAGCGGTGGAATGTAGTGGCATGTAATTATTGCTGTACAATTTAAACAATTTAAACAGACATTGTCTTTGAAATACTGAACAGCACAGTCGTTCAGGGGAATTAAAAAGACAAGAAAAATTGATGCAGCAGTTTGTTGTCTAATGCTTTTGGATATCATGCAGGATGGCCAATCAAACCTTATTTTTCCGATGCAACTTTGTCCTATACATAGATAGACAGATCCAATTCAACTGTCACCGTACTTATGATAATTATGCAATGCCTCTCAATATTAGAATATTAAGATGCTAGAAATAGTCTTATGTCAAGTGCTACACTCATTCCTGTGACTCACCGCCTCTTCCAATGTCTTCAGGCCCTGCCCCTGGATAGTGGGCCACTCGCAGCCCAGCATACTCAGCCGCTGTGGCGACAGCCTGGGCAAAATCAGCATCGGTGAAAAAAGAGCCATCGGAGGAGCTGATGGCGCTGGAGCGGCCCGACGAGCCGTTGTCCTCCTCGGATGCCGATCCCCAACCGTTGATCATTGACCCGGCGACAGAGCTCTCCAGGTCACCTGTGCTCGAGGCTGGAGTCTGCTCTAGACCCCTGTGCAGATGCAGCCGGCGTGATAGATGACCCTGCTGCTGCTGGATCTGTTGCTGAGGCTGGAAGTGGGATCCTTGGTGATACTGGTACTGCCTCTGGCCTGACTCGCCATCTGTGTGATCGCATTCTTCGTCATCGCCATCGGTATAGGCGTAGGTGCGCAAGGGCGAAAGGGTCTGGGGTGGAGGAGGGGGGCTCGTCGCTTGCCGTCTGAGAAGAGGAACACGTTTCATCAGCACTCATTGTATAGTTTAATATGAGACAATATATAGACTCATAATCATTAAAGCACGCAATAGAGTACTGAAAATTCAAGAAGATTTAGTCCTATGGTAATAAAGGTATGTATGAGCCCTGGCATCATGTGGAACCAAACAAAAGAATTGCATATTGGGTGGTTTTTACCTTCATAATGGAGGGAATTAGGTGGTCGGATATGAATTCGCGGCAGGCAAAAAAAAAAAAAAAAAAGCCACATCATTAACAGAGTTTATTGAATGCGCTGAGTTTTATGTTCATTTCTTCATATTCTGTAAATCATTTATTCTGGTGAGGGTTGCTGTAGTTTAATTGACTAATTTGTTTATAGTTTGGAAACAGAACCTAGTTCATTAAAAACTATCACATGCAGGTAAAAACAAAAATAATTACTCGAGGAGCGGGAGGGAGTGGGATTTAAAAAAAAAGGGGGGGGGGGGGAGGCAGTCATATGAACGCCCCCACATGACACCACTCCGGAATACCTTCTTTCCAACATGACTGTTGATCAATTTTATGCACCGCTACAGCTGCTCTGCTCAATTATAAATAACATTGTGAAGTGTTTTTGTAATTCTGGAGTGATGAATCATACTTCACTGTCTGGCAGTCTGGCAGATCAGTCCGGAATTGGCAGAAATCAGGACAATGTGACTCGCCTCAAAATATAACACCAATTGTAAAGTGTGATGGATGACAAATAATGGTGGAGTTAGTTTTTTTTACCCAGTTCCTGCCTGGTCCCCTGGTTCTATAAAGTCCACCTATACTGTAATATTATATCAGGGCAAAAAAAAAAAAAAAAAAGTCGTCCCAGAAACACTCCAACCATTAAATGAACTTTTGGAAGGAATTCGATTAGAGTTTGTAAGACAGATCTAATCGTCGGCGGATGCTGTCTTTATGCGATGACTTTCTGGGAGTTTTATCGTGTTTAAAGTAATCCAGTGTTGTTCAGTCTTGACCCAGTGGATCAGTAGCACACAAGTCATTTCCTTTGAAAAGAACAAAAAAATCTTTCTATTCTGGAAGAAAAAAAGTCAAACCAGTTTTCTTTGTGTGCTCAAATTAAACATGGAAATGTCTTATCTTGTATGGAACCAGACTTACTTTTTGCGTTCTCTCATGCCTGTCTCATCCTAAGAATTTGCATATTTTATATATTTTACACTCCTAGGCTTTCATTATAAGTGAATACGAAAAAAATCTCGAAATCCCCATTTAAAGTAATAACTCATTCCTTGTGCTGTGTCGTATTTATTGTGTTATCCTCGATGCACTGCGTATACTGCTTCACACTTTCTATTTATTGTCTTAATCTTATTGTCTATTTGGAATTCATGTTGTATTGCTCTTCACTCTTGTCACACTGTGTAACGTACCCCACCATGGAACGCTATTTCATTCCACTGTATATGTGTATATTGCTTAAATGACACCACAGCTCTTTACTACCTACACTCAATTCTGCGGATGATGTGGATAGACACTTAGGTTGAAAAACTGCCTCTTGTGTTCCTTTAGTGCAGATGATCCGGTGTTATGAGTGCAGTACCTGCGATCGTCCTGGGTGATGTGCAGCTCTCCCTGAGGAGAGGGTGTGAGTGTGACTGTGGACTGGTGGCTGTAAGACATTCCCGCAGGTGAGGACGGTGTCCCTCGAACAGGTGGAGTGGGGCACCTGACCAGATTCTCCTGCTCTTCCTCTTCTTCCTCTTCCTCTGTCTCCCCTTGGTGCAGGTACATGCGGCTCGGAAGCTTTTGTGGGTCTGGATCAAAACTGCAGGGATACCGAAACCAGGGTTTGAGCTCCTGCCTTACTGTAAGTATCGGAACTGCCTTACTGCATGTGTGTGTGTGTGAGTGTGTGTGTATACCTCTTATCCATGGGCTGTAGGTAGTCCTCAGAGCTGCGGCTGGTAGGCGGGTTGATAGGAGGTGGAGGAAGAGGCTCGGCCCAGTTCACCGCACTCTGTTTAGACAGTTTAGGGGTGCGAGTTCCTTTTTTATGATTTTGACTCCCTGAAGCGAAACCAAACAAACAAACAAATAAATAAATAAAGACACTTCCAAGTGTACATTTTCCCCCATCCATGGTTAGATAGTTTTTTTAATTATTATTTTTAATGTAAGAAGCGTGACAGAAATTAAATCCTCAGTAAGTAAGCCTTAGCGGAAACGATGTTGCTTTCTTATTAGTCTCAGTTGATGTCGACTTTCTTAAACTTTATTTATCCTCGAGCAATAGAACCATCAGAGTTACCATCATTCATAGTACCCGTATGCTCTGAAAACATGACTAAACAGTTATTTACTTACTGTAACTACAGTACAGTAACTGAATTACCGTTGAAGGACATAAATATAACCATCCATACAAACAAGAAAGCTGTTAACTTTTTTTTCTCTTTCAGTGGCTGAGCAGTTATTAATTATTAATATAAGAACCATTACTGGAATTAAAACTTTCGACTTTACACCCACTAATAACATTATTCCAATTTCTTTTCCTTTTAAACAGCATTTAAACTACAGTATGGCAATTGAGTTATCAAATAATATACCCAAGAACCCAGGCAAATTCCCACTCTTCACACTAGCTTTTTAATTTGAATACCAGCCGTGACCGCCCACATGGTTGCTGTGATGGTGTGTGTGCTTGCATCATACCCGATGTGCTGTTGCTGGCTCTGTCAGAGCTGTGGTAGGACCCTGCAGAGCTGTGCTCATTTGCCTGGTTATAGGGAATGGTGGCAGGCAGACCAACCTCACCGCCTCTGTAATGATCTGAGGATGCAGGATAGAGAAATAATATTCACACTCCAAAAATATAGAATTAAAACTGTAAGATTATGATGTACGCTTGAACACACTCACCCTTGTTCAGCCTGTTCTGTTCCATAACGTTGAACTGTAACTGTGACGGAAGCTCCGGCGGTTTGGGTTGCTGCGGCTTCCAGCGCTTGTCACAGAAGTCACCAGGCCCTGCGCCGCTGTTCTTGCTCATGATGTTTGATTGGATGAGCTGGGTGGTTGCATAAGGAGTGGGCTCATATGGTGTAGGTGGGCTGCCTCCGGGCCCCATGTAGCACATGCTGGGGTTGTTGAAGGTCTTCATCTCGTTGAGTTTGTTCGAGAGGTCTACATCGCTGTAGACGGCTGAGTCGGAGCCTATCAGGACTCCTTGCTTATTGTCCAGTTGGCTGTTGTAGTTAGCGATGCAATCAGCTGAGAAGGAAAAAAGAAAAAAAAGAAAAGAATGAATCCCAGTGTATGGAAAATGTGCGTAAACTTTCGGCCTGATGTAGATTTTACATATTGTTCCTATTGTTTTAGTGTACAGTTGATATGTTTAATACTTTAAACAATATTAAAGTTGGAAGCTGATTATTTTTCCAGTAACAGTAAACAGCTTATCACCTAATATTTTAAATATTATTTTAGATTCTCATTTGAAATTTGATATGCAAGAGGCTGTGTAGAACAATCAGAACAAATCTGAATTGTTTTTACATGACCATATATATATGTATATATGTATAGTTATACATGCATGCAATGATTTTTTCACACTTATCTTATTGTGTGACTGTCTGGAGTCAGGTTTCTCAACTGACTATCAAACCTGTTAGATCTTTATATACTGTAAACAAACACTAAAAGTTTTGGAGAAGAAATCAAATAGATGGCATCATTGTAACATTTTACAAAAATATAGTTTGCTGAGTTTTGAAAATTTCATAAATTCATCTAAATGTTTAAATAATCTTGCGCCAAAAGTTATATGCCAATTAATATGAAAACAGAGTAGTAAGGGGATCACTACAAGAGGTGCAATCACTCAGAAATGTATAGCACCAAAGAGAAAAACTGAATTTGCACAATCTACATTTTCAGTTCAAGGTACACTGCTATGGAACAGTCTGCCAGCTGAATTTGAACAAAACTGAAAAATTGGTTCAAACAAAAGCAGGTATGTGAACACTGATGGTTGTACACAGTCTCAGCTGTTTATCCTATTTTATTTTATTTGGTTATATAATATATATGTAAAAAAAAAAAAAAAAAAAACCCTACC
>JAOTQY010000008.1:3148885-3161544 GCA_026413445.1 Dolichallabes microphthalmus
TCGAGCCTGGCCGGGAATCGAACCCGGACCCTGGAGGTGCAAGGCGACAGTGCTAACCACTACACCACTGTGCCGCCCTACATCTTTAATAATTGAAAACAATTCATCAAGACAAAGCAGTGAAAAACTTTGAATCAAATTTTAAAATCACAAAGTCCCTGTGTGAGTTTCAAGGTCCAGAAGTCCTATATTCTGTACAATACTTTGCAAAACGTCTAGAGCCACCTTTTATTTCCTCATAACTCATTAAATTAAATCATGTAGATTAACAACAGGCTGCAAAGATACTCAAGACACTATAAAAAATACTAATTGTTTACGTAACAACCTCAGCAGCAGCCTCATTTCCCCTCTCGTCCGTTCCAACCACTCAGCATTCAGCATAACCAGTATACTCCCTGGTTCATGTCTTAAGTTAGAGGTTTTTGAATGCTTGAGTGATTCATAGGTTACTGTATGGCTTAACAAACTAAAAACATTTATCTGAAACTGGTCAGGTACAGAGACTGGGTCTGAAAATGAGAGACAAAAATGTCTATTCGGAAAACTGGAGAACTATTCCTCAAGACTACATTAGAAAACACAAGTCTGACTCTTTGGAAACAAAATATGAAGAAATAAGGGGCTTTTCAAGACTTTTTCACAGTAGTGCAAAAGCTCTGGTTCTCAAAACCGTGAAAGCTGCCAGCTGGTACATCATTTTATTTTATTATTTTTTAAAATAAATTGTTTTACACATATTATTACACATAGTTCTTAAAGCTATTTGACTAATCACTTGAGTTGAATGGGTTTAATCCAAACCACAGGAACTCAAAGCAAAAACAAAACAAAGAAAGAAAGTTATATGGCTTTAATGTAGAATACAAATAATAAATTTAAGGTCAAACCAAAAAAAGCTAAACAAAACGGAGAGACCCCACCTTCCCTTCAGCTCCTTATAGTTTCCCCCCACGCACTTTTTCAGTATTTGGTCTAAAAGACAACTTTTTCATTTAAATCTAACAATAGGTGGGGGGGGGCACTTTGTGGATCAAAAAGTACAATAAAATTATTGTTGTAGTGCAGTGATGTACAATCTTATCAACAAAGAGTTGGCACGACTGCAGGATTTAATTCCAACTAAGCAGGAAAACATCAGATACTGTACAACTCATCAGTCGCTTGAAAATCAAGACCAATCGATTAGATGAGTCAGATGTGGATTGGGGAAAAAAAAAACATACTACATTGCATACACCGTGGCTCTTTACAGATAAGATTTGATGTCCATGCTGTAGCCAAAACACCAATTTAATGTTCAGATACGAGCTCAGTTGTGCTCTAAGAACAGCTGTAGTAAATGAAATGTTGAAGAAAAAAATTAAAAAGCACAAAATAAGCAAAATGCACATGAGCACTCTGAAACGGAAGTAACGGGCTGGTTCCAGCTCACCGTTATGCGTTCGTCTCGGTCGTTTATGTTGGCTCCATCCTTTCTCCAGGAGATGGTGGGCTCTGGGTGGCCACGAGGGGGCTGGCATTCCAAGACAGCCGGTTCGCCCTCAGCCACCATCACATCGGCAGGGTTCTGTCTGAAATCATCACGCAGGACTGCAGACAGAGAAGAAGAGGAAAAAATTGTGGTCATTTTGTATCACAAGAAATAAATTACATTATGCAGTTAAGAGTTAAGGGCCTTGCTCAAGGGCCCAACAGTGGAAACTTGGTGTCGGTGTGGTTTGAACCTCAGTAGCAAAAAGTCTTAACCACCATACTATTCTTGTAAGGACCTATCATTGACATAATTATTAATTCAGCTATTTAATTTCGTACTAAAATTTCAACCTCTGTAAGCCTTTTAAATAAAAGCCGCAGATTTTATTTGCTATCCTCGCGTGGACATTTGGACCCCGCTAAAATACAAAAACATGTCCTCTAACCCCCAGACACACTATTTAAAGATTCTAGCTTGGCTCCTAGTCCAAAGGTGATGTGGAAACAAAAAAGCAGGGATCACAGACAATTACTTTGAGGGAAGTGACGTTTTTCTGTCGCACTTGACTACACTTTCATCACGGAGAGAGCACGAGCGATGCCACTGGACTCATCACCCGCGACCAAACTAAGTGGCTGTGAGAGGTCAATCACATCAGTTGAGGAGTGAGGAGATGGGATTGAATCAGAGGAGGCCCTAGGGAACACAGGGAGGTGTTGAGTGGAATGGAGTGGTGTAGAGTGGAGTGGAGTGGAGTGGGGCTAGGAACTAAAAACGACGAAGCCTCTTCTTCGCTTCCTTCTCTCTTCATCTCGTCTTCCAGCTAGTCTTCGTCGCGGTCTTTATTTTTCTCTATCCAAGCGCTCCTTGATAATCCTATCCAGGTAAATATTTACGTAACAATCAGATCTGATTCCTGCTAGCAGATCGGTTTGAAGCATGCGAGGCAAAACACAGCGCTCATTAGTTAGAGCTTGTTGATTGTGCGTCAAACAGTCGAGTCTAGAGACGGGCTGATACCTCGCAACAGCAATTACGCCGCTCTGACACATCTCCAAAAGCTTTGCTGCCCATTAGCTGAAACGAGTCAATACATCACAGTGCAATAATGACGCCAAGAGCTGCTAATCAGTTGGAGACAGCGTGAACGGCACGCCACGACTGAGCAATTTCCAACGTTTTATTTCTGCCTTTCTGTTTGGGCAACAGATACTCGGAGAGGGAGATAAGTGACAGCCAGATGCTGCAGCAAGCTTTTGAAACAGATTTGAAATAATTCAAAAAACACTGCCAATTAGATAGCAAGCATGTCATTTTGTCATTTTGATACGGCCATACGGCATCAAAACACATTCCACTCAGCGTGCCTCTCTGAAAAAGGGGCTATTCATACACGGATACTACATAATGCTGACATCTACAGGTATCTGCAGTACATCATTTGTTGAATTATGCATTACTTTCGCAGACAGAGGCCACGTCTGAAGTGGGACTCGAAGAACCCGGTGCAACAGTGATGAAAAAGGTAATTTCATTTCAGCCGTTTTCATTAAATCACTAAGCCGAGGAGTCAATAATCATACTCCCAATAGCGGGAACGTGTAGTCTGATCTCGGGAGATGGTGCTGTCATAACCCGTGCACCTCGTCTGTGCTGTGTCCCCCCCGCCCCCCCCACCACCCCTTCCGCTCCTCGTCTGAGTCAGAACCCTTGCCTGCTGCTGTCCTCCAGGAATCGTGAAACAGATCCCATTACACAGCGTAGGATAACACCAAAGGAGCCTGCACTACATCACACTACATTATACATGCATTACACACCAAGGCATTCCTCAACAACGCGTGTGGTGTGTGTGAGTGTGTGTGTGTGTGTGTGTGTGTTTGCCTTGGAAAGTCTGCTTCCTCTGCACTAAAATATCTCACATGTGAATGCATTAGTTCCAAGAATAAGGAAATGCAAGATGAGAAAAACCTCTACTATGACACATCAGGAAATTTTCTCTTTAAGGTCGATGACAGTTTCCTAAAAACAGCACAGCATCAAGGCCTTTGTTTGAAGAAGCCTATGTCAGTTTGAAACTCTACTCTGCTCCATATGTAGTGTAGTATTTTGGGAGGTTTGCGATTTTTGTATGCAGTATCGAATGATGTACCCCAAGTACTCATAAACTCACTTTAATGGAGTTGGAGGTAGAACACCATCGGTTTTGATAAATAGAACATTTAACAAGAAATATAGGAAAAGGAGATGATAAAATGTAATGTATAATAATAGAAAATAATAGAAAAAAAAAGGTCAGAAATTGATATCGAATATACTGTATTGTGGTGATGATAAACTTTTAGTATTTGCTCTCCAGATCATATCTACTGTATATCCTGCTTGTCCATGTGTCCGCTAGTCCATGGCTGCTCAGCCGTCACATTTTGATTCTCACATTGCACTGGAATTCTAAGGACAAAGGCCAGACAAATCCCTAGGCTGCGATAAATATAATAAAATGTAACTCAATAAATGAATGAGTACAAGCATATTATTGTGCAGCCAAACGTCGTCAATAGATGAAATAGCCAAGCTTTTGTCTTTGCTTAAGAAATAGAAATGCTTTAGTTTCGCCATTTCTGTAATTGCACTTACTTCTGGCAAGGAAAGTCAAAACAGAAGGAAAGAAAAGAGTTGGAAGAAATAACAAGCACCCCATATGAAGACCATTATTCCACCGATTCCTTCCTATCTTTAGCAAAGACGTCTTATGTGACGATAATGGCGTATACATTTCAGCTCTCTAGACACTTCATTTGCACAGCTGGACAAACACTCCGATGTGCCGTGCTAGCTGCTCTCACACCAGGCAGTAATGTAACACAAGCTGGGCAGCTTTAAACACGGCGTACCTCTCTCAGCTATACTGCAGAGGCGGAGCTGAGTTTCTACTGCAATACAACAACCGAGTATTCGGTGTAGGCGAAATGGGAACTTATGCATGCTACAGGAAGAGCTGGAAGGAGAAAAATACAACCGATAGACCTGTGGTTGACTGGGTTATTTGTTTAGCTTATTATGTATGACAAATTCCAATGAATAACCTTTACCACCCACTTCACCAACATCAACATGGCTCAATGTTTTATTATATATTATTCCAGCATATTTTCACATACGGCGGCACAGTGGTTTTCACTCTCTATTGCACATCCAGGGTCCAGGTTCGATTAAAGCTTCGGGGTCTGCGTGCATGGAGTTTGCATGTCCTCTCCATGTGCTTGGTGGGTTTTCTCCGGGCACTCCGACTTCCTCCCACAGTCCCAAATCATGGAGATAAGGCTAACTGGCGTTCCGGAATGGCCCGTAGCGTGTGAATGAGTGCGTAAGTGTGAGTGTGTGTGCCCTATGATGGATTGACACACTGTCCAAGGATAGGCTCCAAACCCCCGCGACCCTGTATAGAGGATAATAGAGGATAAGTAGTGTAGACGATGAGTGAGTGAATTTCATATTTTTTTCATACGATTCTTTATATGGAATTCATGTATCGCCACAATGATTCCAAAAATATACTTATATACTGTATGTTTGGATATGATGGGATCCAGCTAGTTCTGAATGTATTCTAGTTCTAATCTATCCAGATATTGAATTTGAATATTTATGATCTTGTGATACTAACAGAATCGCAATACGGATCAAATCGGACCATCGAAGCATCGTGATAATCTCGTATCGGTTCGTCCCTGGTGATTCCCATTCCTAAATTCACAAAGGGTGGAAATGTGGACCAGGATGAAGTAAACAATTTGGTTCAGCTAATATTCCTGTCTCATAAACAAGAATACTGCGCTCTAGAGAAGAAATGTGTTGTTTATAAGTGCATGCATTCAAGTAAAAGTGCTTCATTCTGTATTGTCTGTGTGTTTTTGCCCAAGCCCCTGACTGTCAGAGATTTGTTCTAGGAGATTGGCATTAAATGAGAGGTGTCGTAGGCCGCCTGTGCAACTTCTCCATAGAGTCGAGCCCTCCTTTGTTTTACCTCTCCAAGGATTTCTGCTCGGCGAAGGGATATTGGAGACAGATGCCGAAAATGTCAAATTAGACCCATATCCCTGTCTAGCCCTAATGCCTCTGACATTAATGAGGAGCAGAGACTCTACCACCCTGCAGCCTGAGAGGTGAAAAGGAGAAGGAAAGAATGAGACGTGAGAGAGAGAGAGAGAGAGAGAGAGAGAGAGAGAGATTTTCTCTGAGAAAGTAACCCCACAGCATAAGAAAACACAACGCCAGACATTTGTGAAGGATCAACTCCAGAAACCAGCTAACTAGCTACAAAGAAAGCACTCATATGAATTGTCCTCTACAGGGACAAGTGACAGACAGCTGTGGTGTTTCTGGTCAAAGGTGATAGACCACAGAGGAGATTCTGTGTCATACAGTCTTTTCCTGTTGCTTTAGGCAGCCGAGGCAGGCGTCACGAAGAGAAGAGCAGATATGTGATTAGCGGCTCCACACTGGAAACACGTCCTGCCCAGTGTCATTCGGATGGAGTCAACTGTCTTGCACCGGCGAACGAAAAAGACAGAACGTCAGAAAGGATGTGATGTGTGTGCGTGAGAGTGAAACTGAGCGAGGCAGGGAAAGCGGGAGACACAAAGAAAGAGACTTAGTGCAGTGCTGTGCTACGTCCTGGTCCTGAATAAGCGCACAAATTGCACTAATTTGGGAATGTGTGTGCCAAAAATGGCTGCCAAACATTACTATTCATAAATACTGCAGGGATTAGAGGCCAGGCGAGAGACAGAAAGCGGCTACTCAAGCGCACAGCGGAGCGAAACAGAACACACTCAAACAATGAGAAAATCCAGCAGCTATAATCACTCACACATGTTTTAGCGTCAGGACGTTTACACACTACGGAGAAAGAGAGAGAGATTGAAAAAGAGGATGAGGGAAAGAGGCCTAGGGGTGGGGTGTGTCCTGATGATATGAGCGGACAAATTGGGATGACCCTGTAATTCGGTGCATTTCTTTCCCCTCTTTTTTGGGTCTGTCAATGTAGCATGCAGCATGGGGGGGTTAATGCAAGTAGGAGCAGGACAGTCTTCACATGTCCTTTCCATGGAGGCATGTGACTAGTTCCTAATAGGAAACATCTGTCTAGCTTTTTTCCTCAAAAACCCCCATAACCTTCAGTCTCGTTTCCTGAACGATCATTAAAAAAAAAAGGCCGCCCAGTTCTAATTACCTATTTAATGATCAGAAGCGATGTCAACTTGTAGAATGAAACTCGACTAAGTAGCGCACTGTCTAAAAGTTGGAACGCATTCTTTTTCTTATTGAAGCTAAATAAGCCTCAACTCATATGGATACTGTGAAAGAGTATCGTCAAACACAAAGCAGTGACATGCTTCATTATACACCAACGTAAGCCGTTATCATATCTGACATAAAGCTGTGTGCATTTATACTAACAGACATCAACTATTATTCATCCTACAGCATCACTTTCTCTAATGGTAAAGTTCATGTCGCTACTGTACATTACACGAACATAAATAAACGGTCGATTTTTAAATTGTGTCTACAGTATGTAGGTTTATATTGTTTTATAAATGGTTTAACAACCTCAGCAGCAACCTCGTTTCCCCTCTCGTCTGTTCCGAAAACCCAGCATTCAGCATCACGAGTATACTGATCATATACAGCCTGATCATCTGTCATGTCTGGCTATTTAGAAGCAAAATATATAGAAATGGGGTTGGGAAGGGGGGGGGGCATTATTTCAAGTTGGGCAAAGTTTCAGCTTGACAACCTTCATGACAGTTGACCTGCTAGTCTTGTATATTGCATAGAGTTCAAAGGATCTATGGAGGTGTTATGAAGCCCTATGGAAAAGCCTTTCTACAAAAAAAAGAAAGAAAGAAAAAGCCCTAACCTGTGTCGGACATTAGCGAGGAACAATTAGAGTCTCTATCGTGATTGTTCCTGTTTAAATCATTTGTATGTTGGTTTGGGACAAGATCAAACAACCTACAGCTAGTCAGCTTGTTTTTGAGCATTAACAAATTCACTACGCATTCTTCTCTTTTCTCCCTCCCAGTGGACTGCTCTTAATGCATCTTATGAAATCCGATCCGAAGTGTGTTCCTCATCAAACTGTATTTGTGCTCCTAATCCTCCTAACCTGCCTGGCCAATATGCAGTATCATTCTCTTAATGCACTGGAGAGGATGGAGGATGGGGCGGAGAAAAAGACATCACTTTCTCCCGCTCCAGGCCGATCTGTTATCCCCTGTCGTCCATACTCCCCCTGCATTAACATTGATATATTGACCACTAGAAGGTGAAAGGGAGAAAAAGTTGCGTAAATGATTCAACCAACTTCCTAACTTGTTCCTACAGCTCCTCGCATACCGAACACCCTATAGGCGGCCTACAGAGATACAGAGATCCTTCATCCTAAGCTCTCCGCCTTCTCCCTTCAATTCTCCTCACATCTGATCCTTCCCTTCGGCAAGCCATCCCACAGCCTGCTTCAAAGCATGAGCATCCCAGCGAAGATACCTTAACCTCAGACCCTCTTCTTCTCTGCACAGGACTAATCCCGTAACACAGATAGACAGAGAAGGCTCCCAGCCTGGAGAGTCAGCCTTCGGCCCACTGAGCGCGGAGGCATAGCTCGGTCTAATCCATGCAGTCAGTTCCCAGGATACACACTTAAACTACACACACACACACACACACATCACCTCTGAACATCCACACTGTGCCTTATTTTAATATGCCTGTGGTTTGGATTAGCAAGCATGATGCTCAACAAAAGCGAATTGTCTAGAATTGTCTAATATTTATGTTATTGTCTTGAGTAAAATTCATATATCCTGATATTACCAACATTACCACCTAGTCCTTAAAGCAAATGCACAAAAAGAGAATCATATTCCTAGAAAGCATGCAGTGAGAATGACATTAAATAGTCGCGGGATTTATTTCCCTATCCCCAGCTAACTAATGCTCGCTCTCTAAATAAAGCAGCGCTTTATGACCTGTATAGAGATTTATCATCTCCACCACAATTTGTAAAGCAGTATACATTAGCCTTTCTATTTTCTTCTGGTCATAAACGAAACTGCTCACAATAGACAGGATTCCCTCCCGAGTGGCATGAAATACTGGATTCATATGAACCGTTTAATGGCAAAAATTATACAGTGAACCAAAAGGGAGCCAATGGCTTTCTGTAGAAAAGCAGCTTTCCAGGAAAAAGCCAAGTCGCTCGTTGGCGACGCACATCAGGCGCCGCTCCTGCTGCATGGTAAACACGCTCCTGACTGCACGGTGGACCCACAGTCCCCTGAGCAGATGGCAGCTCCAGTCAGAACCATGCTACCCCAGTTGGCACTGGCATTGTGCCACCGGTCACACTGCCAGTTTGTGTGTAAAAGCTGGTGCGGCGCACGTGAGGGGGCAAAACCTCTTAAAAGGCGACTCGACACAGGCGCAGGCGACTCAACATCCTCCTCCGGGTCACATCTTCATTCCTGTACTTCTGGCCTAACAAGGCTGCTATCTGTCTCCTGTGCACTCTGGGACCTTTTATTTCTCACAGAGGGGGCATTGTCAAGCTGTGTTTATTTTATCCAACGACGTTCTACTTGTCGGGCCCAAGGGCAGCAGGGCCACGGCCCGGGCTCTCCGCAGTCACTCACTTCGCGCACTTGGCACCTCCCAGTTTAAATAAACACAGCATGTTTGATTGAGAGGAAGAATGGAGCGAGCTTAAAGAGAACCAGCAAGCTGTAAAGGACGGGGGTTGTTGGAGCAATGTAGAATCGAGATGAAAAACTGAGTTTTGAAAAAAAAATAAAAAATGCGAAATGTGTTTGCACACATGTACACCTACGTACTTCTTATTGAGGCTTATGGTCCTGCCAGTCAGACATGAATTGGAGAGACAGGGCGCATTAAATGCAGGAAAACTCCAACCTGAGGTCAAATAAATAACCACTTCTTTGCCACTTCATTAGGTCTGGAACTGTGCAAAACACACCTACATAAAACACACAGACCATATCCAGAGGTGAATACACAGAAATAAATACACCTCTGGATAAGTTTTTATTCCCATCTGACATAAAGAAAATACTGCACGCCAACCAAGAAAGGAATAAATCCAGGTAAAGGAATTTTAAGAAAAAATCACAGCACGTTTCAACTGCTACATTACTCCTACATGGACCTGGCAAGAAAATGTGTGACTTTTCATCGTGTGCTGACTGACAATTTATAAGTGATGCCTACGGTGTAGTTACAGAAAGCATTAATATGCAGTATTTGGCAAGACTATTATCTAGGCAATAACATACATGCACTCGTTTGTTATGAAGTTCTTTTTTTTTCTAATGGTTTATTTATTAGGCATGAATAAAAATGGCCTGGGTCAGCAAACGACTCTAGAAGCACAAGATTGCATTAGCGAGGAGTGTGTGGGCTCCCCTAGGCAGACGCCCGGGGTTGCTTTGGGTGGACTGCGATGGCTCTGATGAGGTTTTAGTTGCTTGGCAGATGTGGCGCGTTGATAAATGGAGAGACTGCGTACACAGCAGCGGCGCCCCGAACTGAATGCTGCCTCTGCCACAAAGTCTTTTCCATGGAGAACGGAAAAGAGCTGGAGAGAAAGATGGAGAGAGAGATGTGCCAGTCGGCCTTGATAATTCCCCTGCCAGCTGCGGGCCTCTGTGGCTCCAGGGCCTTTCACACCACAAGTGTGTTTGTTGCCTCAGCTCATGCTGACCTTGTGGGCTAAGCCTGAACAGGAAACAGGCTTCCTGGGACCTCTTTTTGTCTTTCCCTCCCTACTCATATTTACATTAAAAACCTTAAAATGCCCATAAACCATATCCAATGTCTGCTCCCTCAACCCCTCTCTCTGCCCTCCTCCCCCTCTCTCTGAGTCCGACTCCTTCAATATGGAGCTGGGGGGATGCTTCAGGAAATGCAGCTGCTCCACACTCTAATATGCACACCCCTACAACACACGTGCACACACACACACACACACACACTCACAAGTAGAGTCAGGAGGCATTCAACAGCTTCACATGTAACAATCCGAGCGCAAAACACCACAATTGAATCCTGGTATCCGGGCGCTGTCGAAAGAACAGACATATAAACACAACATCTTAGATAAATCTTCTTTTTTTTTTTTTTTAGACCTATAAAGAGCCTCTATTCCTCCTGAATTTTCTCTTTCTATTTTCATCTACACTGAAAAGCACTCAGGGCGCCCATACGCAGCTCTGATCCTGATAAACCGGCATGACGCTGTTAATGCTCCGCTCTCCACACACTCGCTATGAAAGTGAGTGTCTTTGGAAAGTTTGCCAGAGCTACACAGATTTAGTTTTGTCAGTGTGTCGTGTCTTATCTTTTAAAGACTTGACTGGTTGCTGGAGACGTACGAGCCGGGCCGGCGGGAACCTGCACACATATGTATGTGTGAAAATCTTAAAAAGCTGGATTCAGCTTGAATTGACTGAAATCCTGTGTATTGTGAAAGACTTTAAGCGTTATATACTGTAACGATATGATAAATTACGATAAATCACAGCGCACTAGTCCCAGGCATCATCAAGGTTTTTATAAGGAAGTGTGTGAATGTCTAGATAAACTGTATCTTCAAACCAAATCGTTTATTTTCCCCTTATTTTCATGGTTAAACCATTTTTCTGATTTAAAAATGAGATTTTTAATATGATCAGAACACGACCTCATTCATAATCATAATATGCCATATATCATGCTCCAGGAAAATATCTTTGTGAATATATCTTGATCTTACGTGTCCTTTACTTCCCCATATTGCCCGCCTGTATGCTACATTGTGGACGTGGAGTTATAAATCACTAAAACCCGACAAATTTAGTTTAATTTACCCAAACAATTCATCTAGAGTGATCTTTATGTATTGTATCTAACTCGAGTCAATTTCTCCTTAGTGACCGGGATTTCGTCCATCATCATGCAGTACATCTTTAAGTCATCTTCAAGCCACCATTAACAATACATCAAGAAAAAAAATCACTCTTTGGTCACTAAAGTGATGGACACACCATATGCCATGTATTATACAACGGTTATAATCCAGGAATCCGACTGGATGAGGGGCATACTGTACCATGAGTGATGATATAGAGTATAACAGCACGGAGCAGCTGCCTACCAAAACCCACATTTAAACCCAGTCACAGAAGCACTTTCAGTGAGAACAAACATCGGGTAAGATATGCCATCTTAAAAAACTTTGCCTCCAAAAAAAGTAATTGCTTTTAAGTCGTGCCGGATTACTTCTCATCTGTCCGTGTTTTTCGGTGCACATGCTAACGTGAGCTACGAAGCTAACCCAAGGCTGAATCTCAAATCCCTCACTAACCCCTAATCAAGGGTACTACTTGGTGTGTGGACCAAGGGATTATACATCCTACATAGTGCACCAACTTTCCATTTAACACTATTTGGGATTCAACCAGGGAACCCGGAAGTTAGCTGATAGTTTAAAGTTGAATGAGTGGAAAAGTAATGTTTCTCAGGATTGTCCAGGTTTATTCTCTTCACCTTTTGGCTACACACTGAAGTAGCAGTAAGAATTTCAAACTACATTCACCCCTGTTAATTACCCTAACTGTTGCTAGTCGTCCTCCGCTAGTTGTGGTTGGTCAGTTCCGCCAGTTGTGCAAGAATGTGTTAAATAAACAGACAAATCATAATCTATTGATAATAAATGGTGATTGTAGAACCGTTATATTAAAGCAATATCACATTTATGGTTTTATCTTTCTTAGCCGAGTTGATATTCAGTACAACCTCGAACGCGACAATGCTTAAATATAGTTCTCGCTAGCCTCCGAGTGGCGCAGTGGTAAAGTGCTCGTCCTATCATCTGTAAATCGATTCCCGGGTGATGCTGTAACCTCTCGCAGCCGAAGGTCTAGAGAGAGCTGATTGGCCGAGATCTCTGAGAGGGGAGGGATGAGAGGTACATTAATCCCCCACATTAATCACGGCTCTATCAGTGGTGTCTGTGAGCTCTAGGGTTGGGTATCGTTTGGATATTTTTCGATACCGGTGCCAAATCGATACTTTTAAAACGGTACCGGTGCCAAAACGGTGCCTGAACCGATACTTTACA
>JAOTQY010000008.1:3203523-3215341 GCA_026413445.1 Dolichallabes microphthalmus
TATTATTCAGCTCAGAACTGATATGTCGATCTAATACACGCTCTCCCTCAAGCCAGTGAAATTCTGCACTAAGCTGCTACACTGTAGCTGAGATCTGTCAAACCCCCATTCAGCCACCCTGGTGTGTGTCAGTGTGTGACTACCGAGGTGCAAGATGACCTCTTTTCACATTTCAGCAACCCCTTCAACTTCTCCTGAAACTCGATATGTATCGGTTTTGGCTTAGATACGTGCCGAGCTTAAGTAACAGATTGAGAACTTTTTCGAATCCCTTAAGCCGCAAATTACAGTCTGCAGACCCGCATTCACACCTGCTATTACTCGGCCCCCTTCTTTTTCTTTTGCGACATGACACATTGGACATGGCGGCATCTCGGGAACAGGACTGCATCAAGTTTTCATAAAAAAGATTTAAGCAGTTCAGGATGGAAGTCTGCCAAAAGGGGCAAAGTGCAAAGCAAACGCAATAACTGTAACTTCTCAGCGAAAGAAAGAGCAAGCGATTCCAATAAAGCCTGGGATGACTAATTCTTTTCGTTGCACACTTTGATTTTATTGTTCAGCTCCTTGGAAGGGCTGAAAGTTTTTTAATCATCTTTCAATCCCAATTTCAACTCGGAGATTGGAGTGAGGGCTAATCACAAAAACGAGCGAGAAAAAACAGATGGACATGTCTACGCTACACACCTTACAGGTGAGCTGTACTTCCTGGTATCACTGCATTCCTCAATAATCCCTCACCTCCGCTAATGTGTTGATTCTACATTGACAGCTCCTTTCATCCCAGGCCTTCATGTTTGCCAACACAGCGCTGCACGGTCATTAGTTCCTTGATCCCTTGGAACTTGGTCTAAAGGTTAATATGCACAGACCTGTGACAGCTTTTAATCAAACTAAAAGTGTGAGGTGTATTGTCTACAAAAGCCCTTATGAAGTCATCAGCCTAGCTAAAACCGAGCCAAACCGGCTCCGAGCCCTGCCCATCCGCTGTCGAGTGTCATAAAGTGCCTGCTTTGGAGTCTGTCGAGAGCTTGCGATCCAATTTCCAATGTTAACAATGCACACATAAATGAATGTCATGTTGTGAAGAGGAGCACTCTTACCAAGTGAGATTTTTTTTTTATACCTCCAGCCACAAATGCTAAAACACTTGGTTTGCATTCCTCTGTAATTTAAGCGTCTGGGTTGCATGAAAAGCACTTTCTACGGCATGGTAAGTATTTAATTGGCCGTCTGCTTGATCATAGAAGCACGTTTGATAACGTTAATGACAGGCTGTACGACCTGAACGCCAAATCCTGTCAGTAAATGCAGTTTTCCTAAAACAATATCTCAACAGGGGGGTTTACACGTGTGTCTGTGTGGGCGTGTGTACTGTATATGTGTGTGCATTTCGGCATGTCTGTATGCCCTCTTCCTTTGTCAGAGAACAAAAGCACCACCATGCCGAGGCGTTCCGTATCAATCCCATGAGTAAATTTGGATGCCATCACCCTCAGAGTCTGCTCTGTTGGCTCGGAGATGAAAGCTAAGTCAACAAGAAGAGCCCGTCTGACAACAGACCACCTGCGCTTTATGGTTCACAGGGGACACCCGTGACAGAGGCGAGCGCTGATGACCTTTAACCTCACGCGGCTGATAAGGCGAGACCCTAGCGGGCCAGGGAGCTGGCTATTACTGCGGGACGGAAAGACTAGCAGAGCGGGGAGGGGAAAAAAGAGAAAAAAACGAGACAGAAAGCAGTGACAGATACCGCATGGATAAACCTAACACTTCGGCAAACACGCAGCCGTCACTGCAGGCTTGTTGAAGGAATTAGTGACGCGTAGGTCATCCTCTCACCCCCAAACATATTCATCAGCTACAAACATAAAGACAAGTCCTGATGGAGAGAATCTTCAGTTTTCTACTCCAAACATTTCTTTTCTAAGAGGTAGAATTTATTTCTTTTATTTCTGCTCAATCCTTCCCCTCCTTTATTCTTCTGGTTGTACTTATGTTGGGACTATATGATACAGACATTAAGACACAGGGTGGCACCTCAAGTCATGCCTCAAGTCATGCCCAAGTCAGGCTCTGGAGTGAACGGAGTTTGCATGTTCTCCCCATACTTGGTGGGTTCTCTGGTTCTCCCCAAATTGCACATACGGTAGTGTCTGTTTTGCAATGCATTGGCAGGGTCAAGTGTGTGCCCTGTCTCGCGCCCAAAGTCTCCTGGGACAGGCTTCAGTCCCCGTCACCCGGTAACAGGATAAGTAGTATAGAAGTGACAGAAGGAATTTTTGGTTGTCAAAACATTATGTTGGTGTTAATCTGGCAACCTTACATACGTTAAGACAATGTTGGTATTAGATGAATTACGTTGAAGGATTTCTTCTATCACTTTGTTGCAAAAATGACATCTAAACAACATGTACACCAAAATGATGGACTGAGCGGGACTCTAGAGTGAGAACCCCGCGTGCTTATCACTGGCAACAAATACCAGCCAACAGCAATTTACCAAAATATTAAATTGGAAGGCAGCCAAAACGGCACAAAAAAAAACAACTAATGTCTGAGATCTGTTCTGACAATCTGGACGTAAGCACCAGATTTACACCTTATTAGATTTGGGATTTGGGTAATCATGGTA
Source organism: Dolichallabes microphthalmus (assembly GCA_026413445.1). NCBI lineage: Eukaryota > Metazoa > Chordata > Actinopteri > Siluriformes > Clariidae > Dolichallabes > Dolichallabes microphthalmus. Next base: position 3,206,159 of record JAOTQY010000008.1, read on the forward strand.
ATATTTCCTAAACATAATTAAACACAGAGTTAACTTTACAAAACTAAGAGATGTGCAAGATACACATGCTTTGGGCCGGAATCTTCTGAACGCTGTTAGAAACCTAAGGGACCATGGATGTGGTTGAACATTGTGCAAATGGATATTAATTGACATAAAGGTTTAAAAAATTGTATCTGTAATATAACCTTATATTATCCACTAGCACAATCATATTTAGACCATTAATGGTATATGATATATCAGAAAAAATGCTTACAGTGAATAATCACTAGCCTTGCTAGGTTTAGGTGTTAGGGTTAAGGATTAGAGTAAGGTTAAGGGGTTATGGTTAGGGATTAAAGTTAGGGATTAGGGGTAGAGATTAGGGTTAGGGTTATCCAGCATGATAACAGATTATGAATCCTCATTGGGCAGGACGGTGGTGTAGTGGTTAGCACTGTCGCCTTGCTAGGGTCCGGGTTTATTTCCCGTCTCCGTGTGCATGGAGTTTGCATGTTCTCCCCGTGCTTGGTGGGTTTCCTCCAGGTACTCACAGTCCAAAGAGTTATCAGATTAGGCTAATTGCCACTCCCAAATTGTGAGTAGTGTGTGTATGTGTATGTGTGTATGGGTATGTGTGTGTGTGTGTGTGTGATGGATTGGCACCCCATCCAGGGTGAACCCCGTCTCATACCCTAAAGTCTCCTGGGATAGGCTCCAGGCCCCTCCATGACCCTGAAGATGAGTGCGTGAATGAATGAGTGAGAGAGTGAGTGAATCCTAATCAGTCTTGTACTGCACTCATTTTCAACTTTAGCGTTAAGCTAAGAGAAGTGTTAGAGAGCAACTGTGTGCACTTAAAACCACACAACTATTTGTAGCTTATCTTTTTTTTGGGGGGGGGGAATAAAAGCATCTGCCAAAAATCAATAGCTGTATTTCCAGTCTTGCAGCTTGCCCTGGTCACGTCTGTTCGCTTAAGCGCTCCGCTTTCACTCTCACCCTACTTAGCCAACCTTAAAGCCAATTTAATCGCCGAAAAACATACGGAAAAACACTCAAACTGTAAGCAAACAGCACCCAGACAAAACATGCCAGATGAGCACAGCGAAGTGCACACGAAATGCTTCATCCTCTGCTTAGTCTACAGCAGGGCTGTCAAACATCTTTCCAGACAGGAGTGTACGAACAGACTGCTGCTGTTTGATGGCAGGACTGGGAGAGTTTGATAACAGAGTACCAAAATCCTTCCAAAAGGTTGGATTATTTTTTTTCTTCCAAGGCTTTACAGAAAAAGCTGTCCTTTCAGTATCGGAGAGAGAAAGAAAGACAGAGAGAGTGAGAGAGGACTCAATCAGAGCTGATTACAAACACAAGAGTCCACTCTGTCCCCTCCACTCTAATCTAGACAGCGATGTAGTACAGTGGAGGGAGGAGAGGAACATGCTAGTGTGGATATCAGACTGTATTACAGGACCTCTTTGTGTACTGAATGCTTCCCACAATGGAATTACCGGGCATGATCAGGAGGAGGCTCCAGCTTTCTGTCTGACCTGATAAAAACTGACTGTGGACTCGGTCGAAATGTCATAATAGTTGCCTCTTTTTTTTTTTTTTTTTACATCTGTCTCTCTTCCAGTCTGTCATCATATCTCTAAACGGACAACCTCTGGCTACAGGCAAGTAGAGAGAGAGATATGAAAAACGGAAGAGAGCGAGGGAAGAAAAGAGGCAGGTATGAGCGTATAAATAAAGTCTGGTGACAGCGGAGACAGCGCAGGATTAAGAGAGGCTCACACACAACAATTAGAGCTGCATACGTGGCTGCTGGTGATGGATCACAGGCCAGGAGCCTTGGCCCACATTGGAGATTTTTCACCCTCACTCTCATTACGTTTGCTCAAGGAACTCTACTGGGGGTTGGCGAGCACACAGGGAGTAAATAGGCCATCTCTGGAAATTCAATAATGCATGCCGGACGGTGTCTTTCTTGGCTTCATTGGGTTATGAGATAGAAGGAGATTGAGCCATCCTGCGCACTCGAGAAGCTCGCCGGACAAATATTGGCATTGCTCGACTCTGCTCCGATGAACAGGAACGTCGGAGCGGGGCAAACTTCTTCCCGGCTCGTCTTAATCTTTTCGGTTTCTCTTCCTCTATTCCACCGACCGCTACCCCATCACATTTTAATTGGCAAGGCATGAGCCTTTCTTCACAGACAACCGCTAGGCATTCCCCAGTGTCTCACAATTCTCTGCCTGTCAGCAATTTACTCTCCTGAAAAAAAGAAAGAAAAAAAAAAGAAAAAAAGAAAAGAATAACGGAGGAAACAGACATAGAGAGGGCATTTTGCCACATACGTTAAATTACATTTTATAATACGGGTAATACGGAAGGAACTCCTGCCTTGCTGATAACTCACTATTCACAATGGCACCGCATTCATCTTCAGAAGCTATTCGTGGAGGAGGGGATAGGAGGTGCGTGAATAGTGAAAGCTCCGGCGCTCATTACGCCGTCCCACCTTTCTTTTGTGCTCGGGGGCTGATAACACATCCCCTGCTCTTCCAAGCCCGGCGAACGGCTGATCGCCACAAACACGCTCTTCTGTTCCAGCCAGTTTTCTCACCGCTAATGACTTTATCTGCTCCTTATATTAAACCTCATTCGATGCAACTTAATGAACAACAGTAGGCAAGTGGGAGCAAATAAATTGAGAGGACAAGACAAACACGCCACCACACACACACATGCTCAGTCAAAGGCGGCATCCTGAGCGAAGCCCAACTGTGTGATACACTGCTTTCATTAGGACGATTTCCAGTTGAGGCCGTTGCCGAGTTATATAAGCTAGTGAGACAGTAAAATAATAAATGTCTCACTCATCTATTCTGTCTAGTGAGCGATTCCTGGACAAACACAGACCTGGAGAGCGATAGCAGGATCCTGGATCGTTAATGAGTTGCCTCTCCACAGGTAGTTGTGTGTCCTTGTGTTTATTTGTTGCCAAATATTGAGGCAGAATCCGAAAGCGTGGATGGTTACTGTCTTGATGGTGAAAAAGACACAATGGGGCAAAACAAAGGAGAAGGGAAGGAGGTGAAGGCAGAGAGATTCCCCCACCCCAGACAGACAGACAGACACACATACTGTATGCGCCTACACACAGACACACACACAGACACACACAGCACTACTGCTTTTCCTCAAGCAACTCTATAAAAGCCTCCCCTCTGTCAGGCATTGTGGTTTCTCCTTTGCGAGTGAAAGAGCACTGTTTTTTTCTCAGCAGGCAGAGAAATGCAAATTTCATCTCAACAAAATGAAAAAAAAATAATCGCTTTGTTTGCCATAATCAAGTAAGCGACATCACAACCATCGGGCCACTTTTTCATTCGGGCTTTTCCACTGAACACTAAACTATTTACGAATCAGCCTATAGGTTTAACCCTTAGATAACGACATGTGGAAATTAACAAATAATCAACATAAAATCAATTAATAATATTCCGTTTATAAATGTCTAACGATCTGCATAAGTATTTACGCAAGCATGTCGTATACCTCTGATATTACCTGCGGGCCGATCCTTCTTTGTATTATGCATATTTTTAAAGCCCTTCGTATCATTGTACCGTCACTGTTTGTGGATGTACCTCTAAATAATCAGCAAAATATGGTGGAATGTCCTTACGAAGCATAAAGACATCATTACAGACAATGATTCCGGAACTACAGATGCATGTTGTACGAGTTATTAGATACTGTATGTATTTTTTCTAATGCATCAGCCATAACATAATGACCACTGACAGGTCAAATGACAAGTCTATAACACTGATCACCAATTATCTACCTAGGATCACAGGCACCCAAGGCTCACCCATGCCTACGGGAAATTCCCCAGATCTCTATCTGACCAAGCATCCATGGACCTCCCTGGACAAACATGTCCTATCTCCTGAGGCCCCACCGCACCCAAAGGATCCGCCGCTTACATCCTGGTGTCACACACATCAGCACAACCCCAGAGGTCTTGTGTATTCGTGCCTCAAGGGACCCAAGCCGCCCCGGTGACACGAGAGGAACCTAAACTATACTGGGTTTAATCATTTTCATCACAATCGTATGGCTGATCAGCGTGCACACGCTCAAACAAGGTTCATTGATTGAAAGGAAATGAGTTTAAAGTAAGCGATGTTATTTGCATTGTCATGGCAACAACATGATGTCATCTCCAATCCATCAGTTTTTGGTAGATGCTGTAAACAAATCCATTAATTGCTGCTGTTGTTATTTTTGCAGAGCAAACACTGGAAAATTAAGAAACACTCCAAGATCAGGATCCAGAACCTCTCTCTCTCTCTCTCTCTCTCTCTCTCTAAGCAAACACTGATAAAAAAAATCAGCCATGGAAACTTTGAAAAGTGGGGAAATGTATTTATCTTGCAATACTGAAATGATTAAATCCCCAATCCCACCCTTACAATCTAATTGCTCAATCTAATACCACACACACACGCATACACACACACACACACACACACACACACACACACACACACATGCACACATTTGCAGACACACCACTTAAAATCAGCATGCTTTTGTTAATTAAAAATATACACACACTTTGGTTGTAAGTTAACTTTAAGGTCGTGGTTGCAGATGCTTTATTCTCCTGTAGGGGAACGTACAGTACAGCGACAGTATAAGCATTAAAAACACTCTTAGAACGCGAGTGTCGTTCCAAACGGAAATCTGCTGTCAGACATCAGGAAACAGTATACAGTATATACAGTATACACAAGCACAGTCTTCAAGGAGTGAATACAGCTGTCCAGGACAGATTCATTTCCTAAATAAAAAGGAAAAAAATGCATTCTTTCTGTGTGTATGGTGGTGGTATTCAGACATGACTGAAAAAAACATTAAAGCATTAAGTTGGAACTATAATCCTTAAGTGTTCTTTAGTTGGTCCTCAGGGCCCTTAAGGATTCGATGTTGAACTCGACAACAAAGAATTTCTCTATAAAACGAGTTTCCCTGTAGGGAAGGTAAGAACACTTCAGTATCCAAAGAGCTTTTGAAGATCTTTTTTGTCCTAAGTGGTCTATTTATTTATCGGTAAAAAAGTGATTCAACCACAGGAAAAACTGGTTTATCACTGACTATATATGCACACTATATAGGGTACAACATAACATTATTGAGCGTTGTATATATTTAAGCAACTTCACACGAGAGGGAGTGCTGTTGTACTGAATATCACTGATCAGCATACTGTATTATGATTAAGTTTGTTTTTTAGCCAGTTATTTTGCTCTGCTACTGTAATACATCCGGCGGAACTAGCCAGGGGTAGCTCAGTGGTTAAGACATTGGACTACGGATCGGAAGATCCCAGGTTCAAACCCCACAACCACCAAGTTGCCGCTGTTGGGCCCTTGAGCAAGGCCCTTAACCCTCATCTGCTCTGATGTATAATGAGATAAAAATGTAAGTCACTATGGATAAGAGCGTCTGCCAAATGCCTAAATGTAAACTAGTGTTACTAGTACTAGTGACTAACAGGTAATGTAATGAACAATGGCTTTTTGGCAAAAAGGTGAAGTGGTGGACAGTGGTGTAAATCTCATTAATTCCTCTTTATATGTCCACTTTTTCCACTTTAGAACATCAACGAACTTCCAGGTTTTCGGGTTTAACTGTTTTCTTGCTGAAAGTGCTTCTGTGACTGGTTTTGAATGTGGGTTTAAGCAGGCAGCTGCTCTCTCCTCTTTCCAGTACCCATGCCGGCGATCAACAGTTACTGTATAATCATGTAACAACTGTTATAACAATTGTTAACAGAGTGATTCATATACAGTAGTTAAACGCCCCAGTGCTGTTATGCTCCATGTCGTCACTCATGCAATAGCTCCTGCCCAATTAAATTACTCGGTCGGATGGATATTATAGGTTATGATATAATGTCTTTATGTGCACTACAATGTGCCCATCTTAACACCATTTTTGTATTCAATCACAGAAATAACGACTGGCTTACGTACTCCTTGACTACAAATTGTACATAGATAAACTATTTGAAAAGGTTATACATTTAAATAGATAACCTGGTTTTATTTATTTCCTGCATCAAACACCATGGATCACTTGGCCAAAATATTTAAAGTGTCTTCTAATAACCATCAGGCAACACAACGCAGTGCATGAAATCCGAAAGATTCAAACGTGTCTAAAACATTAATATAGCCATAAAAAAAGAAAAGTACACAAACCGTGTCACCATTAATATAAATAAATTATCACATCGTAGATAAAAAAAAATAAAATAAATCAAGACGCACCAAGAAGCTTAAGAATAATTTCCTAATCTCATCATGGCACAATAAATCATAAAATACCCTAAAGTTTCCCCGAACCTTCCCACCCAGCACTTCTCATCCCTGACATTTGTTCGACATTCTCCCTTTTTATTTGATCAAACTTACCTGATTAAAAATTTCCCAGGAGCTATCAATGGCTAGCTAGGTCCCTACTAAGCCCTGCTTTCAATACCACACCCACACTGAAGAAACAGAGCTACAGTAATGGGACAAAGAGCAGATTGGTCCAGTGCACACACGCCTCTCTCCAAAAACAAGCTTTCCCCAGTTTCTCAGTGTAAACCTGGTATTGCGTAAGAAAATCAGGTTTAGTCATGTCCCATACTGTCTATACAGTGTAAACAAGAAGTATTTTTCCCAAAGTCAAAGACAAGCACACAAAGCAGCGGCATTGTGCATTCGGCTGTACTCGTATTCGGCTGTACTCGTGTGCCGTTGTTCTAATCGTTAGTCAGCCTGAGTGCTTGATGACTCATTACTTGCTTAGCACGGGGTGACACAATGACTTCGGGTTGAACTTTTTATTCCGAATCACCAGCCTTGCTAGCTTTAGATTTTTGTACCCCGTTTAATAAACATGCTCGGTCCGGCAGCGGAAAGACTCCGCTGGCCAATAACCTTTAGCGCGGGCTGTTGGTGACTTTTCCTTCACCTCAATAAAAAGCCGGTTGATTGAATCAACTCGAGGAGGTCAATAGACACGTGTTCATTTCCCAGAGTTCGTCCGGGCCTCGCAGCCATTCAAAGCGCCGACTGTCCTGCCTGACATTTATTGAAAGAGAAGTTATAAGTCTCTCTTTCTGTAGCTGCTTTAGGGACCAATCATCCTGAGAGACTCTTTTTTCCCCCTCTTACATTTCCGTCTTTCTCTTCCCTCGCCACCTCTTAGTCTCTTTTCTTTGCGTCTTGCTTCATCAACATCAATCTCCCTAGCTTTTCAGTTCCGTCCTTCAACTCCACAATCGATCTCACTCCTATATCTATTCTCTGACACATTCCTGTGTCTATCTTGCATAAATACATATCAATGTAACTTCGCCCATTTCAACTGCATCCCCGCTGTAGAAGTATTTCGTTCCTAGGATGCAGTGCTGTTTCCAAGGACAGCGCAGAAGGTATGGAATCCCCCTGAGAGCTTAAAGCACACAGATGGATGCACGCATGCATACACACACACATACACACACACACACACATACACATGTACACCATCCCCCACCAAATGCTTGTTTAAGATGCCATCAGGAAGTTTGATTAGGAGATGGTTTTAAGTCCGTCTCTCCAACGAAAACGTTTCGCTTTAAACTCCCTCTTAGGAATCACTACAAAGATCAGGTGATGGGGGCTTTTTTATCTGGCAGAAGACTGGAGAGGAATATTAATGAATCTAGATGGTGCCGACCCATGCTTGATTTCATTTTCAAGGACTCGTGGGACGTTCTCGAAGCTTTTTCACACTGATAAAACAAAGCAACGGCTATTATCGAGAAGAGGTGAAGACAGCGACAGCTTATCGACTCGAACTTTTCCGCCGGTGGCTCTTCAAGGCACTCTTCCTCTATCCTGTGTGTCCAAGCAGTCTTAATGTTTGAGCCCCCTGGCCAGTCCCTGAGCCTGTGTCCAGGTGGAGCCTGAATCAGTCACTGAGCTTGGCTTATCCCTAGATTTATTACACAGCTGCGGCCCTCAGAAAACACAGGAAACCGATGCAGACAGGCAGCACAAGCCTGTGCAATCAGAGAGGGATTATCTACACAGAGCCACTACTTTAGGAACGAGTGCTCTTAAGGAACACTCCTGATGCTCTCAAACTCCGGCTAATATTGGGAGCGGGCTAACATACAGGCTAGTCAATTTACAATGGATAAAGCAGCTACTTGTTTTAAGTCACCTGCACGTGAATGGACTTTATGAGGGTAGTTCAAGGACAGATGACTACACATCACTTAGCTTCTTTTCCCCCCATCGACAAGGAAGTGGTGCTGGATCCAGAGCCGGAGCGTAATCTCGAACTATCATGTGCTTCCAACAATAAAAGAGCCACAAATTCATTCCTGTTAAAGCAGCAAAAGAGCACTGAGCTGGAACGAAGAATCGAGGATTGGAACCAAGCATCATTTCATCACCATGGCAACAAGAAGTTATTTTCATGAGCGCCATTAAAATGAGACATGAACAGCGCCGGAGGATGTAAAGATAATTGTAGCTGTGAACCAGTGATCCAAAGAAGGAGCATCAGTTCAACTGCCAGTACATTTAAACGAAACATTCTAATGCTAACAGAACTTCACTCAGGAAGTCGTAATAAAATATATATTTTTTCTTTTGTCTTTAACATTTGCACGTTTCTACATATGACCATTTCGTGCTTACATGCTGTGTGGAGACACTGAATTTGACTAAGTATTGCTAATTCCTGATACTGCAAACTGTATTGCTAACTGTTTGATGCTAGCAAAACATCTTTTGAGCGCATGAACATTCCATTGTTAATGATAGCTTCAACAAACTAGCTAGTAGTTTCCACCTCAAACTGAGCATTTGACATCTTTTGTACACATTTCTGGCCACAAGCTTCGCAATTTGGAACAATGTGATCGAATTAGGTCTTCGCACTTCCGCGTATACACCCATAGAGTGAAACCTAGCAGCACGTAAGGCAAACCTAATTGCTAATTCAGACATTCTTGCTAATTTTAATGCTTTGACCAGTTACACACTCAAAATGTTCGTTGAAATACAAACCGGATTCCAAAAAAGTTGGGACGCTAAACAAATTGTGAATAAAAACTGAATGCAATGATGTGGAGAT
>JAOTQY010000008.1:3249539-3263115 GCA_026413445.1 Dolichallabes microphthalmus
ATATATCCCAAGAGACTTAAGCCTCCACACACATACACACACACACTCACATGATCATTTACACACTACAGGACAATTTGGTATGCCAATTAGCCTAATCTGTGGAAGGAAACTGCAAAAACTTCAGGCACACAGCCGCGGGGAGAGGATCAGACCTGGATCTTGGAGGTATAAGGCGATAGTGAGCCTAACCACTGAACCACCAGGCCGTCTGAGCAGATATACAGTACATACCATATACTTTGTAGGGGGAATGGAAGGATGGATGGAAAGGGTGGAAATTTTAAAGAATGAAAGAAATCCATTATTGCTCTGCAGTTATATAATACATATAGCCTACAGCAATTACTAGCAATGTCAAAAAGTTGGCCTTTACTAAAATTGTCATAAAGTATCAACAACACAGTGATGAAAACCAAACAAGAATTCTGCATGATATTTTCTTGATCATTTGGATAATTATAGTTATATTTACACAACATCTGGCATATTAAGATGCTATAGACTAGACTGTCTCGGTCAAATTCACAATAGAGGACATTGATTGATGGATACAATTTAAGACAGAGAAAGAAAACTGAAATGGCCACTAAACTAATTTTTATTTAAATGCCTTCATGAATAGTCTATACATAAAAAGAAGTTCCCCTCATTTCCTCCAGCCATTATATTTTTTAAGAGTATGCGTTCTGGGACATAGCCCAGGTTTACTTTAAGTCTCGTGCAGTGATGCAGGCTAGAGCGCGCGTGTGCACTACAGTCGCGAGCACTCGCGCCCTCTGCTGGACGCAATGTGACATTACTGACTTGTTTTTCTCTGTGGAGGGAAATGAATGAACAGCATGACACTAATAGCCCAGGGTTTTTGCAATCCATCTACTGTAATCCTTCTGCACTTGATTTTTTAAGTGTATTTCCTGCTCTAACACGTTCATTTTAACCTCCCAAAGAGCTTGTGAATTAGCTCTTTGAAATAACTAAAATGTGTCAAAAGACTCCAGGACAGGGTGTAGAAAACAGTCATCTGAAACATTTTGCACGGTGTGATTTGATGTCCTGTTAAATGCCTCAATCACATTAGTACACGTTTAAAAGCTCTTAAAAATCAAGCGGCACAGATACGTGATGGCTCACAGCACTGTTGCTCAATGATGTTTTTTTTTTGTTGTTTTTTTTAAGATTTATATGGAAGCCTTGCACCCTTCGTGTGTGTTAGGGGGTGTGTTGTGGGTTTTCAGATATGGCAGTTTAAACAAAAGTTATCATTACTTTTATAAAGGGTAAATTTTATCACAATCAGAAAATGGGAATCATGTCACAAACATGTAGAACTTTTTTTTTTTGTCATGGAAATGACCGAAAATAATAAGAAAAACATGTGATCATGTGTATCTGTGCTCTTTCTTTGCCTATCTGACCCATTTAAATGTTTTGCTCATGTTTGGATAGTTAGTTAAAATAACCTAAAATTCAGTTCTATTGCCTAGGTTTTGCTGAAAAAACAATATGTCATTCTATACTGCACAATCCTGAGCCCTACCGTATATATGTTTATAAAAATAAAAAAATAAAAACTGCAAAACAAATAATGGATAAAATTCTCTTATCATTACGGGCTATATCTATGCTTTTTGCTAGTCTAGGCAGTAAAAAATAAAGTGAAACCCTTCCCAGGTCACGCCAAAGATTACTTATAACAATTTAATCTACTCTTTTACACTGTACCTCTGCAAAAGCTTTTCAGTTAGGGAAAATCTTTTTTAAAGCTCATGTTTATAGGTGGCTGCTGGTGTGTTCTGCCAAGCACAAGAGCTTACTGATGCTGAGTTCTCTTAGTGTGCCATGCAATATCCTGTATGTTGAAAGCCATGAAGCATGACTCTTTCACTGAAGAAAAGCAATGATGCTGTTTTCAGAGCTTTTGAAAAAGAAGCAGCATGTAATTCTGCCCATTGCCAACCGATGCCAACTCCACAGGCCTCTCCCCATTCTGGTTCTGACTAATGTTCTCCTGCTGAGAGGGAAAGAACATAAGTGCATTAACTGCACTATGCACTTCTGCTTCAAATCCTTTAATTGGCCGTTGTGTACGACCGGCCTCTCGGGCTGAATGCTTGTAGCTGGATAGCATTGTACCAATGCTATCAGAATCATAGCATACAGTGACCTACAGACAAACAGCAAAAACACGACCATTGAAAAAACACTCAGTAGCACATTCCACACTCCTGTGACTTCTACGTTTCATTTAGCTAGTTAATGCATCTCTTTAAAAAAACAGCTTTTGAAAAATACATCACAACAGCAACTTGAATTGAGAGCAGGATTATTATAATGGTGTTAATAGAGCATCTCAGAGCAGAGCAATATTTGTGTTGAATCTGAGTCTGAGTCACCCCAAGAGGAAAAATCCACCCTGAACAAGTTTAAATTTAAAGATCCTCAGTGGTCTTCATGATCTATTTTGTACAGATTTTTTCAGTTTAAACCTTTTGCAGTTGTTATTAGTCTTGATCATCTGTACCTTCCTCATCATCTGTACATTTGAGACACTCATCATCTGTACACTCCTCATTAGTACACTCTTTACTTGTAAAAGGAGCACATAGTTTGTTTTATAGTTAAAAAAACAAACAAAAAAACAATAGCATGCTTTTCTATCACAACTAAGTAACCAGTTCGGATAGTTTTCATTAAAGTGCTTTAGAACAATTAAGACTTTCTCAGTTGTGCTGAACGACCAGGAAGACAAGGTATTTATAAACCGATTTTTGTAAAAGATGTTACACGTCACCTACTGCGATCTATCGGCCATAGTCCAAAACTAACCTGTGCTATTTAATACCTGACTTGATATATCAGGTCACATATACCAAGGGATCAGTCAAATATATCTACAAAGGCACACTGATGATTTAAATTAGCATAAAGCCCATATCACCAAGTATTCAGGAATTGTATATTCTAATAGACATAGACACTGGTTGGCAATAGAGTATTTGAGCTCAATCTAATTAAATCTCTTTGTCTGTCTCAGTTCCCTCTTTTCTCTTTCTCTCCCTCTGGCTTAATGGTCTCTTGCAAGAGTACTTCCATCCATCGCTCTGACAACACTGGCATGAAGCATAAAGACAGACAACTGAAGAAGCACACATGATTCCCCAGACTCTGAATTAGTGCGTTTCTATAGATAAACTCACTTCTTCCTGACAAACAGTGAAAGCTTTTGGTCAGTGCTTGAGTTAAGGGAGAAGAAGAGAGGATATCAGTCCCTTAGTAAAAGCCCCCAAACAAAAATCTTGTAAAACTTTCATCCTCTTTTCAAGTTTTGTCACATGATATCACTTGCTGCTAACTTCTCAGGTTAGAACTACAGTATAGCAGGTTCATGAGGGGTTTTCCAGCCACAAGTCTAGGCTTATTCTGGCCCCATTCAAGACATCCAGCTGAGGAGAACTTTCTTCTACTCGTAAAAGGAGCATATAGGAAAAACTTAGTACTGTATATTAGAAAGTTGGAAAAGCATTATTTCTCTCTGAAAAAAAAGGAAAATCCATTGTATTTGAAAAGCTCACCCATTTAACCAGTGTTTTATTGTTTATCACAGGGTGTTCCAAAACGTTCCACACATAGCAGAAATTGACCTGTCTATCGCAAAATGTTACTGTTTAAATCATCCTCACAATGTATACAATTTCTTTGTACACGCATGATGGACTTGTGATAACACATGGTGTCATGGTTTCCGAATGCAATCCATTCTGATTCAGACATTATTTCAATACATTCCTTTTTTTTTTTAATTATTAAGGCATTCTTAATAGGCGGGTTTCCTCCGGCTACTCCAGTTTCCTCCCACAGTCCAAGACTTGCAGGTTAGGATGATTGGCATTTCCTAATTGCCTCTAATGTGTGTGTGAGTGAATGCCTGAGTGTGTTCGTGCTCTGCGTTGGACTGGCACCGTGTCCAGGCTTAGTGCCCCAAGTCCCCATGGTATATGCTCCAGGCCTGCTGTGACTCTGAACAGGATAAGCGGTATAGAGAATGAGTGAGAGCGATATAGAGTGTTAATTTCCCCTATGTATGGAGACCATTGGGACACCCTGTATTATGTTTTCTTTTTAAAAGTCTTTTCTCCATTTAATGAACATTGCATAAGATAACCAGCATTCGTCAGGATAAGATGTACTCCTTAAATAATATATCCCGACCTGGACCTGAATCTATTTTAAAAGTATTTTCAAAATGGCAATTTTACATTTGGACAGACTTTTTCCCACACATTGTGTATGTGGACTATGCCTGACAAGGTGTGAAGATCTTTTATAACATATTAAACACTGTTTATACATTTAATAACAATTGGAAGAAGCACTTGGGAAGGTTTTCCAATCCAAACCCTGTGTAGAACCTAAAATAGGCATACTAATCAGTCAAGGCAATTCATAATGGCACAGAGAAAAAAATTCCTTAGCTGGGTTTCAGGATTGAGGATGGACTATCCAAACACAGAGTGCTCCGCACTCAGCTGCCAAAACACAGACAGACCCGCGTGGCTAATGTGATAAATATGATCGCTGACCTCCCAAGCTGTCTGACCTCACACACACAAAACACACTCAGCCCAGCTTCACTCAGCTAAGATTGACCTTATGCCCATATGCACATGCATATAAACAGACACTCGTGCATGTATTAAATACCTCTCAGGTCAACATAACAGTTGAAAGCCAAGAGCGGAATAAAAGCAAATCATGAATCCTGTTTATAAAAGAGCATATTAAAAAAAAAAGGATCTTCATAAAATTACAGAAGTAGAGATGCACAAAATGAGTAACTCCTCGGTTACTAACACTGTTGTATACCCTTTAGTCATGTGTAAGAGAATGGTCTAGCAACAGTAGCTAATATAAAAATACACACAAAGCTATTCAACGAAAAAGGTCAACAAATGTAATTTTTCTGAAATGCAGTATATGTTGGCTAATATGCTAGCTCATTAAAAAAAACTCTTTATGGAATTAAAAACAAAGCTAGCTAAAATTAGGCCAGAGTTATTAAGTCATCTTTAATGATTACTAGCATAGAACCTGACATTTGCTACCAACTTGTATTTTTTTGAAAGGGTTATTGAGCTTGTCTTTTCTTATTAATAGTAGGCTAGTACAATAAAACCAGTAGCCAGGCTTGCTAGCATGTTCTAGCATGTTTTCACACTCTTATATTAATGGCTATCGTACAGAATTCATAAGAGGAGACAAAAAAAGGTGGGGAAATGAGTTATGGTTAAATTCGCTGCAACTATTACTGTAACAAATAGTATAATTTAACACAGCCATAAAAACATTATTGAAATCATATATCATTCATATACTGTATCATCATATATCATACTTCGTTTATGTGCTGTACTGTTTTGCTGGTATCTTCTTTCATTCATATTCTATACCACCTATTCTGTGTACAGGGTCGCGAGGACCTGGAACCTATCCCAGGAGACGTAGGGCATGAGGCAGACTACAGGCAATTTTGGAAACACCAGTTAACCTTACGGTATCTGCATGTCTTTGGACTGTGGAAGGAAATTAAAGTACCCGGAGGAAATCCACCAAGCACGAGGAGAACATGCAAACTCCACACCAGGACCCCAGGCAGAAATGGAATTCCTGACCCTGGAGGTGCAAGGCAACAGTGCTACCACTATACCACCGTGCCACCTGGTATCTTAATATCAATTTTAATATCATGTAAAAATAATGTGTAAAAAACATGGTCTTCTAAACATATATATATAGTGTGATGATGTGGATGATGTCATAATGATGCTCATTAAATTCTCCAACTATAATTATGAGCCATGAATCTGACCTGAAGCTTAAATGTAAGTATTTTTGCGTAGTGTGTCGATGTGATATATATTTAAAAATGGTTTATTCAAGGAAACGAAGGCGAGAGAGTTTGACTGAGTGAAAGCAATTTGCAAAAAAAACCTTCTGTTCAATAATAAAGCACTAATATGACACCATATGATTCGACATGTTAACAAGCAGTGCTACCCTGTAGGGCTGTAGGACGGGGGATGTACTGGAGTGCCAGTTGCCTGCGTTTAATACTGCATTATGAGAAACCTTCCTGTCTGTTTGTTTCATATCGCTAAGTGCACTTGATTGGAAATTGTGGAATCCATCTGTGTTATAAGCTTTTATTATATTGCCCCTCTTGAAAACCTATTGTGCCCACCCACACACCCTGACCCTCTACAACTGCCAACTCCTACATATGGCACTTCCTACACATCTATCTGTTCATCCAAATATTCACAACTTTAGTAAACACTGGAGTGTTTGCTTCTTATAGAGATGTTTGTGGAACTCTATTAAAGAATATTCCAAAATAATTTTGTAATTTAAACCACCTTTTAAACAACTGACCAGGCACTTACTAAGAATTGATCCTAGAAGTCTTTGATTCTTCTGCTCATGAGTTTCAAATGTGACCTCTTTAACACAAAACTTTCAACTCATTCATCGTCTTCAGTGGCATTCTGGGATGCAAACCTCTATTCTCAAACCAGGCAAGCCTTACAACAAATAGTGCACCTCCTATTTATATCTTTACAACACATTATCTGGTCCGAATAACATATTCATATTCAGTTACATTCCTGATGTGTAGTTTGGAAAATTCTCACAGTTGTGTTTAAACGGCCTGTGTTGTGAAGCAGTTCTTCTGGCCAGCTGCAGTTTAGTCCACATCTGGCCCTTGGTTTTTGCATCTGTTCCTCAAGCTGCAAATTCTCTTGGAGAGAAATGTCTCTCCTAGTTAGTGACGAGTTCTGGCAGTGAGGACCTGTTTTTTTTTCTTTTTCTTTTTTTTCCCCCCAAAACTTTGTTGAAGTGCCAGTTGAACCGATCCCAGTCCATTCTTTCAAATGCCATTAGTGCAATGACACAGGCGCCATGCGCAGCTCCAGATAATGGAGGGAAGAGCTTGCATGTCCTCTCAGTCACCCACGCAGAGCCACAGGCGGTCGTTTAGGTTCAAGTGGAAAGAGTTCATATCTAAGAGTGTCATGGACTGCCCATGTGGATGAAATAGCCAGATGGGACTTAGGTCAAAGATAGACAGACAGTAATGATACCCTCCTATTGAGGAAATCTACAGTGATTCTCTCTGCTATGTCAAAGAGAATCGTGCTGTTTACAAGCCTGGTTTCATTTCCACACACTTTCCATTACTGACTGACTCATTCCATTTGAGTTCCTGTCATATATGATCTGCCACTTTCTCATACTTTTTTCCCCATCCTCTGTTCCCTTCTCTCCAATTTGCCACTTTTCCTAACTGTCAGCACTCTTATTCTCTCATGGTCTCATTTTCCACATCATGCCACCATTCAATCAAGTCCCCGTTCCACCTTTTTCTCTACATCGCTCCCGTTGTTGGGCAGCGGGATAGCAACGTGTTTCGCTGTCACCCAGGGTTAGCCGGAAAATGAGCTAGTAAGATATGACAGACAGTTTGAAAGCTTTCTATTCCAGGAATATATCTACATGCTGACTGCTCTTTCTTCCATCTCTCAGTCAAACCAGGTGTCTTTTTTGATGCTGCTATTAATTTGGACGTCTGTCACCAGTGAGGTGTGTTCTTAAAAATTTCTCCCACACAGGAGAAATAAAGTTCTCTAATGTTTGCATTAATATTATAGTGCCTTTCAGCTCGTACTTTAATACAGCTTTGCCTTCTAAAACCTAGAGGCGATCTCTGCAACAATTAGGTACACCAAGACCAAGAGCCAACGTTAATCACAATTCTTGAAGTAAAATGTTCTCTTTAAAATGTTAAGAAATAATTGGATAGAGAGCAAATCTGTGTTTTCATTGAAAGTTTTGTTTTCAGGGCTAGAAATGAGTCCAGCCTGGGAGTAAGAGGAGAGTCTTAATCAATTAGTTTTCGCTACTCTGAAATGCTGGCTCTCTGGGTCATAGGGTTCCAAGGGAAACATTTTTCAGCTGGTTGTGCTACGCTTTTTTTGGACGTGTAACCCAGCTTCCCCGTAGCTTAGAGAGGGAAACACAAACACACTTTCTGGAAGGAAGGTCTTCACCTTGGTGAACCTTGGGTTTCTCTCACCAGAGAGGCATTAGGGCTGATTAATCAGTTTCCGTTTCAAGATCTATTTCTTTGTCCTTATATATGTAAAAACAAGTTAATTATATTGTATGCCGACATCCTGAGTGTGTTTTGTGTGCATAGTGTATTCTAGAGTTTTTTATCCTAAGCAAAATTAAAAGGAGTTTGATCTACATTATGGATTTCCATATGGCAAATGATCTGTAGCAGAAACTCTTGGTTTCTTAAGGAATCTTTGGAGAATCTTCATGAAGGGGCACAATTTTTTAAAGAAACAATTTTCAACAGGTTCTGCAAAGGACAACGTATCCAAAATTACAAAAGAAGTTGATTCAGTGTAATATAGAAGATAATTAGTGTGCTGTGTGTGTGTGTGTGTGTGTGTATGTTTTTTTAATAGTTATTTTACACATTGCATAATGTAACATTGTACAAATGGTTTGATCACTTAAACAGTATTAACTTTAGAAAACTGAAGGTTAAATAAAGAAATAAAAAATATAGAACATTGTTTTACCAGTGTAACCTGGTGAGTTGTCCTCATCATGGACAGAAGGTGGAGCGGATGTAGGTGCTTCATGTGGCCCATTCTGCGCCCTGATATCTGTCCGAGAAGAACATAAAGGAGATGTCATTTTTTTAAGAAGTTGCAATTGTTGCACTGTGTGGCATCATATGTATGGAAAGGCTTATTTCTGTTTTTCCCCTTTACACAGTGCTTTACAGTATGTTCAGCACATAGGCAGGAAAATAATATTTCATAAAATGTTACTCCACAATGTTTTCCTGAAAAACAAATCATGGATAACTACAGCCTATGTTTGTTTTGTAGTTATAATTTAGTTTTTTCCTGCGTGTCTAATTACAAATAATTAGAAATAATAAACAAATGATATTGCTGAACCATACTATTTACAACAATCTTCATACTGATTTAATGATACAAAAAATGTCCACTGCAAAAATGTGCAGAGCGGGGATTTGCCCATCCTGCCATGAAAGCATTAAAAAACATTTCCTGAGATGTGTACTAGAATATAAAATGCTGATATTAGGCAAGGATGTTCATTGTAGACCATGTCTTCATGGACGCTGCTTTGTGCACAGGGGCATTGTCATACTTTAACACGATTGTGTTGTAATGTATCAGCATACACAGTCATTTTCAAGATTTCTGAGCTTCCACCTTTATTACAACACGTTGAGGAAGACGACAGGGTCAGCGACAGTCAGATCCACATATTTTTAGCTGTATAGTAAATCACGGCCAAAGGAAACTTAACTCATGGCTCAAAGGAGCTCGCCTTGTGGCCTCAATACAATTCTTGACTGATAATATCTAAATTGAAACTCAGTCTGGCTTTAGATCAGGTCATAGTACCATAACTGTATCTATGTTAGTAATAAATGATGTTATCAATGTCTTGGACTGAAAACAGCATTGTGCTTCAGTATTTGTTGATCTGTACAAGGCATTTGATCCTGTCGACCATGAGCTGATGTTGGGTTACGCTCGGGTACATCAGCATGAGGGGCAAGGCTAAAGGATAGAGTGGTAAAGGGACTTCCTTTCTGATAAGCCACTGTGTATATACAGAATGTCAAGTTTCATATGAATCTCTAAGAGAGTCCCCCTGTCTTTATTTTATATTTTTTATGAATAACAAGGGGAAGAGCCAATCATGAGCTCCACACCGCCTGTCATCAATAACAGGCTTTGGTGTATGCTTTAACGCTGATCCTTAATGCACAGAATGCCAAATTTATGCTCATTTCCAAAGTCTCAAATATTTTCAGCATCTATACAGTACATCTCAAGTGAAGGGATTTCAAGTGGAAAAGTTCTTTACACTTTGCTTTCTAAACTGCATTTTATATTCCAGTACACATCTCATGATATGTCTTTTTCTGCCTTCTTTAAGTCTTTAAGCCATTGACAGAAGAATCCAATTGCTATCCCTAAACTGGATTTGGTAAATGTTATAATTTTTTTTTCATATTTTTGGAATTGGGGAATGTAGGTTATGTTTATTTATACAATTTTTTTTATGGTTTGCTTTCTTGCTCAGGTCTCCATTAAAAAAACCCACAAAAAATAAGACACGTTCTCGTTAAATCAAACAAACAAACAAACAAACAAACAAACAGATTAATAAATGTGTGGGCACACATTAATTTAAAAAAATAACCATAACAGTTTGCTATTCAATAGACCCGCTTTTACTAAAAGTGACCTTAAAAAGAATAAGCTGATTAAATATCAGGATTTACAAAGAACTGCATAGTTTTTTGAATATACATTAAAGTTGCAGACCAGTTTAAGACACAAATATATAATTAAATGGTATATAATACCAATCTTTAAAAAAAGGACATTCCAAAGTATGCCTCCATAAAATTATCAGAAAGGAACCCAGCATGGCACGGGTATTG
Source organism: Dolichallabes microphthalmus (assembly GCA_026413445.1). Classification (NCBI taxonomy): domain Eukaryota; kingdom Metazoa; phylum Chordata; class Actinopteri; order Siluriformes; family Clariidae; genus Dolichallabes; species Dolichallabes microphthalmus. The sequence goes on from JAOTQY010000008.1 coordinate 3,260,107, forward strand.
ATCTGCACTGTGGATAATGTGAACACTACAAAAACAAAGCACTACAAAAAAAAAGCTTGCATGTTTCCTCCTTCTAAGTTGCACATGACAGATGTACAGTAAGGTATTCCGGTATTAATAACATGCCCACCCCACACACACTACTTGCAGAATTGAAAAAAAATAGGTATGGGAATCCACATGAAGCACCTAAAATATTATCACGATACAGTACATACAGTAGAAGCTGATTAGATTTTGTTAGTATCACAATTTTAAAAAATTCTCAATTCGATATTAATTGTTTTTTAGATGTTACTATTATAAACAAACTTATCAAATAATTTGCTCCTACCACACAGAATGCTGTGCTGCCTGCTAATGTGCCAATACTTTAGAGTGTGCCACGTGTTGGATTATAGAGGAACAATAACATTTTACGAGCTCAAATGCAAAAATAAAATAATAACAAAAAATTGGGTTGGAGTCAGTGTTAGTGTCACAAAAATCATGATGCATAACTGAATCAATATTTTTTCCATCTCTACAAAGTTGTATCTGTTACTTTTGGATATTAATAAAGCAGAGCCTATAAAGTCAAAAGTAATTGATTAAAAGTTACATCAATTATTAGAAAATATAAAACCATATAAGACAGGACAGGAAATCAATGAACGAACGAATGAATGACGAATTGGATATATTTTTGTAGTTTGAAAATACAATATTCTGCATTATGCTATAAGACACAAGCAAGGAGGACTTGCCAATGTGGTGAACAATCAGATTCTGCCAACATATTCTGCCATCATAATAACTATAATCACTGTTACTATTACTTGTAAACCCAACTATCGGTCATTATTTGTGGTTTGCAGTGACCATGTGGGTTACATTTGGTTTATGCCCTTGATTTAAGGGTTCTTCCAGTTCTCTTTCCATTTCTACTTACGTAGGCATTACAGGTATGTAAATCCGTATCCACTGGCATTTCATGCATGGCTCGGTAGAACAGTATTCCGTTGCCTTACAGGGCTTGGGATAAACATTAATCTAACATTTTGGTCTGAATTCGGACAGGACTATGCAGAAAATTGTAGGGTTTAAGGCCTCTATGTTGGATTCAATTCATTTTGATTTATTGTGTGCTATAAAGACAAGTCAAGACAGTAATCACGGGTAAGCTGTGTGTATCCATAGTGCTGATTCATAAACAAGGGGAAAAAACTAAAGATGCTTTGACAGTTGCTTTTTAGGAATTTTAAACCACAAAGTCAAAAAGGATGACTATTTGGGATATCGGCTTTACTGAGCTTAATAAAGGAAATCTGTTAAACTGTAGTGTGTTTCGGTTCTGCAGAGATTAACTCAGATGGTCAAATATGCTACTGCGACCTCAAAATTGTGTCTGTGCTTGAGAACACTGTAGACGTCTGTTCTACGGTTCTCTTTACGGCAATTAGTTCGCTAAAGAGGCAAAGATTCCAGACTGAACTGTGGTCAAGCTTCTAGCTACGATCTGTACACTTGGCTACTGTTACCGCTGTCACTAGCAGCCTGTACAGCACCCAAAGACAACCAAAGAGAATCAGCAGATCCATTCTTCTGTGTCATTTAATATCACAGTGAGTGGGGGAATTCTGTTGCAGTGTTAAATGAAGTGGTGCTGACAGACAGATGGTTTAGCTCCAGTGTGTAATCCTCCCCACCTGTCACCTGTCTTCCCCTCTGACTCACCCTCACCTCTCTCTCTCTCTCTCTCTCATCTCTTAGAGTAAAGTCAGCTCAGCTTTGAGCCCTTAATAAATCATAACTTTGCACCTGTAAATGGAGGAGCAATTAGTACAAGATGCTTAAAGGAACGGTGCACCTGGAGTTATACAGTATATGTACAGTATGTAAGTAAAAGGTTTCTTTGCAGTGCTAACTGGGAACTAAAGTGGATTTTTTTTTTTTTTTTTTTTTTTACATCTTACAGCAAATCCAACTTTTAGACTCTTTAGAGTCTTTGCATTGCAATTACAAATGACAAAATTCTATTTGCTTGCACAGGTGGCAAATGAAAGTAATACCCAAAATAAGCTTTTTTTAAATTTACTAATATTTTTGTCATCACTCACTCATCGTCTATATTGCTTTATCCTGTATTCAGGAACGCAGGAGGCCTAAAGCCTATCCCAGGAGACTTACTGTAGGGCACAAAGGGTGCCAATCCATCGCAGGACACACACATGCACTCACACACCACAGGAAATTTGGAAATCTGCAGGTCTTTGGAAGGAAACCGGAGTACCCGGAGGAAACCCACCAAGCACAGGGGGAACATGCAAACTCCATGCACACCGGATTGGCACACCGCCTTGTGCCCAAAGTCTCCTGGGATAGGATCCAGGCCCTACCCTGGAGGTCGCTACACTGTATAGAGGATAAAGCAGTATAGACGATGAGTGAGTGAGTGAGTAGTTCCTCAGATGAGGCTCTGAAAATGGTTGTAGAGAGCACTGACTAATACATTACTCCAAAATCTGGCGATAGATTTTTAATATTTGTTGATTCTCTTTATTGAGTTACGATGACTCTTACCTTAAAACAATGCCATCACAATGTAAGCAATTTTCTTCTGCTGATTATTGTACTTACATTTTTGTTTTACACAATGGAAATTGTCACTGTTTGAGCATTCATCAGAAAAATGTTTATTGCCTTGACCATACTTTTCACTAAGGGGTTTGCTGAGAGAGGAACAATGACTTGAAACATATATAGAAGTAAGCAGGTAGACCCTATCTCCACTTCCTTCTTTGCCTTCATGCTCTTTTTTACCCATTTCCCTTTACTGGAACTAAAAGCCTCAAACCTCTTCCAGCATGACAGTGCCCCTGTGCACAATGAGAGCTTTATGAAGATTTATGAAGAGCTTTATAAAGTCATGGGTTGCCAGTATGGCTGGGCTGATAAACGATATCATATCGAATCGCGATTTATTTGATTTTAAAAACGATGAAAAGCTCTAGACATTTTTTGCTCGAT
>JAOTQY010000008.1:3271402-3281402 GCA_026413445.1 Dolichallabes microphthalmus
GCGTCGGCAGGAGAGCAGCACACACACTCCTACACCGTCGTCTCACACATCTCTCCATTCCTTAAAGTCTTCAGCTTGGTAGCCACATTTCGTATATTTGCCTAAACATCTCAACAATCTTAATCGTTTTTTCAGCAATATACAACCTGCCAGAGCAGAAACCTATCGCATGTTGTTGCCTGAAATGGCTGAGCTGATTTTCAAATGGTATGTTTTCTTTGATTCAATTTAAGATAAAATTACAGTAGTTAAATGGCAACCCAATCATGAAATCGCCTTATTGACGTTATTCCTGTCGTTATTATTATTGATTCGTAATTACAAACTGACCGTGACAAGATCAATTAGATTGTAGGATATGATATCTGGCATCCTAGTCATAATGTACTCTTGCCTCACACGGTGTTTTCTTGCCCTGCATTGCAGACGATGTGGCATGTCCTGTACTGTATAACTAGTGTGTATGTATATTTTCAATGGCATATTCACAGAGTGAGACAACTGGTGTTCTACAGAGCAGCAAATCCATTAGGCGTTCTTAACTGGTAAATGTGACAGGTTTTATCAAAGTTATGTGAAGTCTGTAAGTGGCCGGTGGCACAGTATGTTCAGCTTAGATTCCTGAACAGAACAGAGAAAAACCCTGACATTTCCTCCTGCAAAATTCATGATCACACTTCATCTGTTTCACATGATGCAAAACCACAGACTTGCTGTCTCCACCGCTCCAGCCGACATACACGAGAGGATGCGCATGAGACAGAGACATACAGTAAGGCACAGAGACGCAACTTACTGTAGATATATCTTAAAATGTAAAGTGGAGGCTATACTGTACATATCACAAGCATTTTATTAAGCACTTCATTAGACAAGCTTTAGATAGTGACGATACTGCCCGTTGTACTAATAAGAAAGATCTGCAAGTTCTTCCAGAAGTGGAACATTAACAGATAAAGAATAGTTATGTTGAGTATAAACATAACTCAAAGAAATGTATAAGTTACAGAAATCTGCACCTGCTCTCCATATAATTATGTTTTTAACCCTTTAAGGGAAAAAAATCCTGTTCTTTGGGGTTTAAGATAGAATGCCTGGATTTTTTTTTTCTTTTAAGAAATATGTTTATTTAGGGGCCACATTTAACAGTAAACTCATGGCGCATGGAGAGGACTGCAGCTTTTCGTCACAAGCCACATTTTCCACATACTGCCTTAACCTCAGACATGCCACTTCCTCTGTGGGTTTCTGGTCAATGAAAAGAATATTCCCAGACACGCACACACACACACACACACACACACACACACACACACATGCGCACACACATATGCGCGCACACTTATGCGCACACAAGGCAACATTTTCTATATTTCTTTCTACAACCCACTTAGCTATACTTTTCGGCCAACTTCAGCTGTCATCAGTTAAGCTGCCTGTCATATTAAGTTCCTCAGCTCAAAGATCGAACCACTCTGGTTATTTAATTGCTTTGGCCTTTATATAGCTTTCAGCTTCGATTCCTCCACATTTTCTACATCTTAAATTCCTCCCAAAAGCATAAACACATCAAATCATCAAATATTCATGTACTTACTTTATAACTTTAAATGTGTAAAAATGGTTCCCATATTCACAGTTCTGTTAAACTACTTAACTTAATTGTTGTGATTTAATTTAAAGAAATATTTGTTTTACCTAAATGACTAAATAATGATGAATGTAACCATGATATAACAAATTTACTGTGCAAAAGGCTTGCACCACCCCTCAATCTTTTGTTTTATTTTATTTTTTTTATGTAACAACCTCAGCAGCAACCTCATTTCCCCTCTCGTCTGTTCCAACCTCTCAGCATTCAGCATCACCAGTATACTAATCACTGGCATGATCATCTGTCATCATCTGCACCCGCTTCCCATTGGTTCATGCCTTAAGTTAGATGTTTTATGCTTGACTGATTCATAGGTCACTGTGTGGCTTAACAAGCATAAAAAATTCCTCTGAAACTGCTCAGGTACAGAGACTGAGAGCCAAAAAAGTACTTTAGGAACCCTGGAAAACTATTTCCCAAGACTACATAAAAAATACAAGAAAGTCTGGAAGCATAATAGATGAAATATATGAAAATATACAGACAGGACTGAGTATAAGTTCTTTCTTGTGTCTTTGCAGGCAGTCACATGCAGACACATTCCAGGTAGGAATATCATAGTTGTCAATTTGCTCCAACGAACTATTAATACAGTAAATCACTCTGTTTTACCACAATCTGAGAATATCTGAATACTTAAGGAGAGCCGTATTTCATCAGAAAACCTTTATCTCAAAATTAATTTATCCATAAATCAGTCACAATGCCCTTGTTAAATTATTATCAACATTTATAGAATGATAACAAAGCAGATGGAAATTAATTAATTATTAATCGACAGAAACAGGTTTATTTTTGACAATATAATTTTCAACAATTTTTTCAGACGAGTTAAATAAATAATAATTTAACTTAAATTAATAGCAAAAAAAAAAGAATAATAATAAAAAAGCACAATATTCACACAGCTGTACTCCTTATACACATAGCACTTTTTTAGAACCTGAATTCCTGTCATGTTTCAAGCCCACCACCAGAGGGCAGTAGAGTCCCATATTACAGTGGTTCTCAACTTTATTCCTGGAGAACCACTGCTTTGAATTTTTTTTTTTTACCTGCCTTATCACACCCAATTCAATTAAGAAAAGGCTGTTAATTAGTTGATTAGTTAAATCAGGTGTGCTGGGAGCTAAGAAAGTATTAAAATGTGCATGGCGGCGAACCACTGACATATACAGTAACATTCTGCTCTATTGTGTGTCCAGCGTACATATCTGCTGAACCATATTAACATATTCAGCTACTGTACGTATGACAGAGCAAGGAAAGCCACTAGGCAGTAATGATGGAGATGTTCCTTAATCGGTCTATACACATTCACTCATTTGGGCATGGAAGATAAACACATTAAAAGTCGCACCGCCATCACCAAGATCAGGGTATTGAAAACCGCAGAAAATCTATATTAGAGACCTTGATAGTCAACAAATCAATGTGAAGCAACTGGATGTCATATTTGTGTATATGAATGAAATGTTCTGTGCATATTCCAAATGAATTCAGCTCTAACCAAAAACGATTATGCTCTACAGTTTTCTGCGTAAACACCAGTTTTACTACTGTGACAAATTTTATGTCTCCAGGTAAAAATATATTTTATTGCTTTAACCTGCACAGGAATAACACGCTAATAATAGCCATGTTGTTTACAGTCACAGTCATACTAGAAGTTTGCAAAACAGACATGACAATGTGTGAACGTACGATTGATGAAAGAAATCCAGTTAGCTATTTACCCATGAACCAGCGTGATAAGTGATTGGAACAGCTGGTGTTTCGTGATTGGTCATTAAGAACATAGTCAGGATTTATACACTGGTGCTGAGTCGACCAAACCGGTTTTCCCAACTTGTTTAACCAGCAGCTGTGACCTGGAGAGCATCAAATACAGGACTCTTGCTAATGCCTGCTCACTGAATACATTATATAATAAAAACTCAGCTGAGTCACCTAATCTGTGAATTGCCAGGTTCAGTGTGGAGTCTGATTGCATGATAAATGACAAAATACAAATAATAAATGACAAAGAAATTAGTCCATGGATGATTAGATCAATGTTACTATACCCAATGTTTTGGAGAGCATAAGGAAACATACACAAAGTATTGTACATGTGGAAAATGTATCATCTAACCTTACCTTCTACCTAAATGTGTATCATGTCTTCTGATTAAGGAAGTATTATATACTCCCTAGCCAAAGTGTTGCACTCGTATATCACAGGACTGCCTTTATCTTTGTGCTGCACAATGTAGTGACCAGTTCATGTGACAAAATGACACCTCGATCTCCTAGAACCACAGTTTAAGTTCTGGAACATGTCAGAAAACTCCACAGTTGGGATAACCTGGTCATTCAGTACATTCAGGTCATCAGCTGACTTCATTTTTTGCCACATAACATTTCTAAGCCTAGATCTGACCAACTGATCATAGCACTGCCTCCAGAGGCTTGTAGAGCGGCCACTATACTGTACATGATGGGTGCATCACTTTATGTGCTTCCCTTCTTACTTTATAGGGTTCAAATCAAACCACATGACCTTTTCCTATTGATCCGAGGTCCAATGTTTATGTATGTTCCCGAGCAAATTGAAGTCTTTTGTCCTGATTAGTCTGACTAACAAGTGGTTTTCTTATGGCCATGCAACTGTTTAGTCCCAATCCTGTGAGTTCTCCTCACACTGTGGATGTGGAAATGCTCTTATTGTTGATATTAAATACAGCTGTGATTTCTGCTGTTGATGGCCAAGAGCTTAATCTCTGATCACGAGTCGTTCATGTTTTTTTCTTTTTTTGTTACACCATCCTTCCAAGTTTTATTAATGCATTGGACAATTCTTAACCCAGTCCCACTAATTACTGTATAATGTTTTCTTTTCTTGATGCAGGCCATTAAATTTGACCCATTTTAAACAGTGACTTCTTTGGCCAGGAACTGTACTATATAAAGCTTATGTATCCAGACTGGTGCCAAAGAAGTAAGGTAGATAATACAAACATCTGTGTCAATGATGTGAACGTTTGACAATAAAATAATATGCACAAGTACATCATGACTTGAAGTAAAACTATAGATTACAGAAAATTCTATTGATATTGATATGATATTAAATTTCCATTTAGCTTAAAAAAATGTGGAGCTGTTGAATAATAGTGGGTTTTTATTTGAAGGATTTCTGCAGAGTCCAGCATGGCTGAAGTGAAGGCTTCAATAGTCCACTGGTTGACAACTACTAGGTTTCTAATCAGTATTTTATGACCAATTCACTTCTGCATGATTGTTTTTGGTCTCACGATCCCTATCTTTCTCTCTCTCTCTCTTTCACACACATACACAAGCTTTATTAAATGAGGCTTGTGTATTCACAGCCAAATCCAAATTCACACAGCTCCTTTCATCAACGACAAGAGGATGGAGGCAGCTGGTAGACGCGTACATAAATTAAGGATGTTATTGCATTTCTGCACATTTTTAGCACAGTATTTTTTTCCTTTTTTTCTAACAGGCAGAGACCTTTCAATGGTGATTGTGTATGTGTGTAGACAGATAGTGATGTGCCCAACAGACTGATGGTTTTCATTAAAGTATACATGTGTGTGTGTGTTTGTGGGGGTTGCTGGTGGACCTGGTGTGTCACCTCACCATGAGGAGCCAGTACAAAACAGTGAGCTGCACAGATGGCTGCTTGCTCTTACAGTACCCTGTGAATGTGAGGAACTAAAGCACAATCAAGTGAAAACACTTAATGTGTCAAACACAGGGGTTGGCTGGCCGCTCCCAAGCCAAACCTGACTCTTGTCCAGAGCTGAAGAGCAGAAGACAGCCTTACCAAACCTTGGTACTCACACAGCAAGTCTGCCACTGATGAGACACCAAGCAGTCAATCTGCATGCATTAGCCACTGGCAGTCAAATCAAACACCTGGATTCACACTGGTTTATACACAAGATTAGCACAAATGGTATGTGAAGAGAGAGAGAGAGAGAGAGAGAGAGAGAGATCTCCGATCTTTTTGTTTTCTTTTACAGTAACTACATGATTTTCCTAACAGGTCCACAGTGGTTGCTGATTCTTCATAGTGCTGTTATAGAAAAACCAACATGATGGCGTAACCGCCACTAAGTGGATTATTTTCTTCCAACAGCCTATTCCAAGGTGTTTTAATCCTCTTATACCAAGCCAATTTGCTAAATATTACTGTACACACATATCTACTTTTTAAGAATAAGACATCATGCACATCATTTTTATTCAATAAGTTGCTGACCAAAATGCAAGTAAAGGGACCTTTAACTGCCTCTGTTGAACAGCCCTTTCATCCAAGTCTACACAAATCAATTCACTTCACTTTACCTGGGCAGAAACGCACAAATTCAACCAAACATCAAGACTATTGTTAAAATACTGAACAGCAATTTACTCCTCAACTGTAATCTAATATAAACTGCTATAGTCTACGATAACCTGTGATAGGGTACGGTAAACTCCTCTTAACTATTTTAATGTACTGCAAACTGTTATAAATCATTACAAATGAAATACTGTAAACTAAGGTAAACTGTAAAGTACAATATAATTGTAAACTACTATAAACTACTATTTTGTTAACATTACCTAAAAAGCAATATTGTAAACAACCATTTACTACTACAACCTATTTTGCTATAAATTATAGGACACTACTATAAAATGACTAGAAACAATGAAGACTCTTGTAAACAATTGTAAACAATCTGGTGTAAATTACTGTTATCCCATTGTAAACTTCCATTTAGCACTTAGCACAGCAATAAACTACTGTACCATTTTAAAATAAAGTATCATTAACTACTAAACCCCTAAGTAATATAAGCTACTATCAACAAGTGCAATCGACACTCTTCAGGTACCATAAACCACTATAAAGTATAATATACAGTACAAAACTATCGCTCCCTTCTGGCACAATGAAAGTGAGTCTGTTCTATCATCCAGAGTTCAATTGCCGGTTGATTGGTTCCTGGGCTACAGTGATCAGGACTACCAAAAGTGGTCCAAAGAAGGAAAACCGGCATACTGAAAGGGTTTAAGGGTGGGTTTAAGGGCGGGTAAGGCTCATGGATGCACATGATGCACATCTGGTTCCAACAGAAAGGTATAAGAGCATACATTGCATTAAAGTGTTTAGAGGCATTGGACTATGCTTTGGAAGGTTCCAGGTTCAAACCCCACCACCACTAAGTTGCCCCTGTTGGGCCCTTGAACAAGGCCCTAAATGCTCAACTGTTCAGATATGTAATGATATAAAAATATAAGTCACTCTGGATAAGGGCTTCTGCCAAATATCATAAAAGTATAAATGCCATGTGTAGCCTCAAACTGGTCAGGAGTGGCCCATACTGACCTGTGTCCACTACCAAAAGTGCATGTGAGCATCAGAATTGGATCATGGAAGGAGGAAACCTGGTCTGATGAATTCTCCTTTACATTATGTGGATAGCCAGGAATTTGTGCATCTCTTACTTGATAAAGCAATGGCACCAGGATGCACTATGCCAAGCCAGGGGAGTCCATGCTTCGGGCATTGCTCTGCTTTGTTTCCTTGAGTCCTGCCATGCATGTGGATGTTACTTTGACACTTACCACCTACCTAAACATTGTTTCCGTCACGTACACCCCTCTATATTGGCAGTGACCTCTTTTACAGGATAATGAGCCCTGCAACACTGCCAAAATGGTTCAAGAATGGTTTGAGGAACACAACAATGAGTTTGAGGTCTTGACTTGGCCTTAAAAATTCTCCAGATCTCAATCAAATTGGGCATCCATGGGATATGCTGGTAAAACAACTTAAAGGCTCTGTTACAAACAGCTTGGTGCCAGATAGCACACAATACCTTCAGATGTCTAGGAAAGATGTCTCACCAGGGTGGTTTTGGTGGCAAAAAATGTGTGTGGTCATATTGTTATGCCAGAATATTATTAGACAAGTGTAGTTTCACAGCTGTTGTGTAAAGCATGAGATAAATCAGCATTTAACATTTGAATCCCCTAGCCTATTTGCTACACACCAAAATGCTTTGTTCTTTGCCAAGTATAACCTTTTGCCTTCCGACTAGTTGGCAGTGATAGACCAGATTTAAGCCAAACACTCTTCTCAGTGTCTCTGACAGTGAGATTTGTATTATAAATAAATCATACTTCCATAAAGTGATATGTTTCTGATCTTTAGTGAAATGTTCCTTGGGAATCACTCCAGTAGGAAATCTTCAATACCATAGTTTTTGTTGCTTTTACAATATTCTTGACTATAACATTCTGAACTAATCTAGAGTTCAGCACTTTAGAATATACTGTATTTGACTAATTAGCTGTAGATGCCATTTTAGCACCTTAAACCACTGTGGGTAAGTGCAAAGTCTCATGGGGAAGAATGTACGTGTATTTTAAATGCTGGCAAATTGACAAACATGCTATATTTAATATGTAATATTATCTCTTGGGCTCATCTATTGGTGTGCTTTGCTTTGTACACACTCAGTGTTTTTTGTGTTGGGGTTATTAAGTCCAACTACCCAAGCCACCAGGCACGCCTGACCAGTTGCCACAACAACCGTTACTGATTGCTGGCCAAATGATATTTGGGATCAGACTCTGGCAGCACAACATTTCAAAGCGGTACACACACATTTCTCAATGATGTCCAATACTCAAAGAACAGATTTTTCAGATTTATTCGTTTTTCAGTACCACGGACAGCGTATACTGACTCACCATGCCATTAACAATCTCCCAACCTCTCACATTTGGCCAGGTGCTCGTGGCATTGCTTTATAAATGTCGGCACCACTGGTTGTGATTGTTTTTTTTTAGCTGAAATGTTTGCAGCATACAAAAACGTACATCTACAGTACCTGAAACAGCTTCAGTAAGCTCCCTGAGGAGAGCCCCTCTGTGGTTATGGAAATATCACAGAAAGGCAGATAAAGGCAATAAAATGAACAAATATTAGTGAGAATCCATCTGTGTTCTCACCAGAACTGGTATCCTATCAGGAGATAAATAACATCTCCCGGTAGTGAAACAATGTCTACTCATTTATACCCAGAACGGATCAAATGTCCTGCAATATAGCAAATGCATCATTCACACACGGATTTGAAGGCAACCACCTGCAGGCATGTTTGTCACATCGCCACTGTTGTCCCACTGTGATGGTAAACAAAAAATACAGAACACTGACAGGAAGAGAGTGGAGACTTCAAACAACATGAATGTGGAAAAGTGGCCTGCCGTCAACCCACCCCCAAACAGCGTAAAAAGTGAGTAATGTAATGCAGGTCCTTATTATTCTGTGCATGTTTTTCTAAACTAGATGGATGCCTGAGACTCTATTTCTCGAAACCCAGTGCTCTGTTCAATCGTGTGTTTTTCCTGCTCCAGCACACCTAATTCAACTCATCAGCTAATTACCAAACTCTGCGTGAAGTAAATCAGACGTGTTTAGGCCGAGAAAATAGAAAGCAGTTGGTAGCAGAGCTTCAGAATTGGAGAAAAGAATCCCTGGTGAAAGGTGTTCATGTGCATTTGTATTTCTGGAAAATAGGCATACAAATGATAGGCATACACATCTGGACAGAACCTCTAAATAGCCATGCAATAGCTTGCTGAAAAGCAATGTGTGGCCATTGATAAACGAGATACCAATCAGTGGCGAGTCTAATCTGATATACATTTGGAGTGAAGTGAGAGCGATAAAGGTAAGTATTGATCTTTTCAGCGTGGAAGACAGCACAGGTGCCCTTGAGCCTTAAGCAAGTTTCTGATTAGAGGATATGTTCTATCAGCCTGCTCTATTTTCACACACCATGCCAACATTTAGCTTTCTAAAACATGAAATTTGATGAAGTATTAGCACTCTGCATTTTAGTCTTGCTATACCTAGTGTACCTACACCTACTGTAACACTAGCACTGTGTCAAAACTAACAAGGAACAATGTGATAGAAGGTTAGTGCTTTTATTTTAGAAATTCACAAATCAGTGCTGGATACAGTGTCAAGTGTCAATCATTCCAAAATAATGTATTTTTCTTTATCTTTAATTTTTTCATTAGTAATAACATAATAAATAACATTTAAAAAATTGCATGATGTCTTTATGTTCTGTACTGTCACAGAATTTCAGCCGTGAATTATATTTTATTGTACAGGAATACCATTTTTCGCCTTGATTAAATACATGAATTTATCTTTAAAGTTATGATAATATATCCCTATTTAATCGCCCTGTTGATTGACAAGCAAGTCATCTGTGACACTGTCACAATTTAAACATGTGATCAATCCTGATTACAAAGTTATAA
>JAOTQY010000008.1:3319982-3334197 GCA_026413445.1 Dolichallabes microphthalmus
GAGGCTTAGGGCACAAGGCAGGGTACACCCTGGACAGGGTGCCAATCCATCGCAGGGCACACACACATACATTCACTAAAACAAAGTTTTATATTTTATATATTTTAATTTTTTAATAATGGTCTATATGACTAAAATTTACTGAAGATTTTTGGCCTATTCATATAGGAAATTAGCATAGGAACATAGGCAAGAAATATTTAAACACGTAACATACTGTAGCCTTTATTTGTCTGCTAAATAGTATGTCTTTGTCTGCAAAATCTTTGTCGGAAGTTAACTGAAAATTAAGTAGCAGACAAATGAAATCAAATGAGAGTCTCGGTGTGGTGTCTGGAACCAATCAGACTCAATAGTAGGCATGTTTCCATCTAAAAGTTGTGCAAATTTTCAAAGAATTCTTTTTTTTATGTTGGCAAAGGCAAAATGTGCCAGAAACGAAAGAAAAAAGAGCAGCAACAAACCGCTGGAATACACAATTGCAGTGTAATAATGTATTCAAATACACTTTCTCTCATAGCCCATTATTTCATATTCTCTAGATTTAAAATTCTTGCATGAAAAAACCCAATGGATAAAAAAGCCTCTGGTTTGCCCCAAATAACCCATATTAATAAAGAAAAAATAAAATAAAATAAATTCACACAATGCACTTAACAAGGTTCTTGATTAGGGTCATTTGTTCCTCACCAGTCAACAAAAAGAAATCATCAATCTCTGTAATCAGGGCCAAAAATCAATCATGGCCACCTTTGCCACAATGGCCTGCTGATTGACAGCATTATCTCTCTCTTGGTGCTTCGGAGTGAAATCAGTGTGTAATGACTTATTATGGACAACACTAGAGAACTGAGTTTTTAAATGAGAAGCGTGAATTGCTAATACCATGCAGTGTGTATTGCTGGAGTACAAAGTGTCACAGACAATTACTGATCTATAATAGCCTTTTAACGAAAAACAGAAACACACTTGGGGATATAAAGTATGGAAAGCCAGCTGGTACACAATTGTGACGTTTTACTTTCAATGGGGAATGTCTACGGTGTAACTCAGAGTGAGCAAAAGCTGGATGGTGAAAACAAAGTTCCTGTCAGGATGAGCGGTTGTTTTGCATGTAAAACAACTTGTTAACAAGAGCTGGTTGTACTGTAAAAGGTGTTGTCTCATTAACCTGGAGTTGGAATGACAAGTGGAGCAGAGGGCAAATCATTGATTATAGGCATCAGCGCTGTGCTGCATCCGAAATCAAGACTGTGGTCCCGTAGGAGCCCCATGTTTACCACATGCAGGCGCAAGGCCTGACCTTTTGCCCCACCCATTGACCCCCCACACATGAACACGATAAGCTCTGACCAGCATGCGGGATAGTAATGGGAGAGACTGCTGGGCTACTGGAAGGACAAACAAGAGAGGTCATCCATCCATCCCGGCAAAAGGAAAGTGGGGTACAAAAAGAAATGGAGGAAAGAAAGGATCGGTGACTGATGGAGAGACAGAGAGACATATATGTCTCTACCCTTGTGCTCGGTATGGAATCAGTTTTTACTTTCATACAGCAAAGCTGTCAGACATAAAGCTTGTGGGTGCAAGCAAGCCGTCACTTACACATAAGAAACTTATAGGACGAAATGAGCACATTGTCACGTGGTATAAATAGCAACATTGGTTTGTTTAGAGCGATGTTTTCTTAAAGAGAACCAACTTCTAAAAGATTGTACAATCTATCTATCTATCTATCTATCTATCTATCTATTAGGCTGAATGCTCTTACACAATATAGATCTTGGTATCACTACAAAGTTGGCTTAATGTTCAGTTGTAACTCAAAGCTACATATGTGATGTCACAGGCACTTTCATTAAAAGTGCTTTTGTAAAAGTAAAACACAAAGACAGGGTTTCATTCTCTGTTTGAAAATGCAGCTACACATGGAAATGAAATATACAGTACTGTACATAAAATACTGTATATAGCCTATGTTACATAAAAATAGGCCTAACTCTGAGAATGTTCCTTTACAACAACAATAATAAATTAATTATACTAGAGTTAAATGCAACAATTAAAATGCAAACGATTCAAGTCGACTTTCTCTGACGAAGTAGTAAAGATTTCTATTGAGGGAGACTCAGCATAGAGAATAGAGAAATAAATACATGTTTTTACCAAACAGAGCAGTCAAATTGTCTTGGATAATTAATGAATACCTATACATAATAAAATGAAGCATAAGCATGTAAAGTATCACAAACTAACTGACATCATTGATTAGTTAGTTTTTCATGTTATTAGGTACTGTAAAAGCGCTCACTAATTTTTCTCTTAAGTTTTTTTTTCTTAAGTTTTCTCTTAGTGTGGAGATGCAATATAGAGATATGGGCAACTTTTGTTATTCAAGGCAGTGTTATTAGTCAAACCACCTCAACATGGACAATAAGTAGGTCACAAGATCTCGTCCTACGAATTCAGCAAAGAAGAGGAATAAACAGTAGCATTTCAACATGGCCTTAATACAGTATGTATTATTATTATTATGACCATAGAGAATGAAGCTTGAAACACGATTTCTTTCAGGCCAGAAGGTTTATTTCAGTAGCACAAGGCCAAACAAATCATATACACCAGGTTTACGTGGAGACGCAGAGGGAAACTGAGAGTGCGCCTGTTTTGAAGACTGTGAAAGAGGACAGATGCAAATACTGGCACAGAATCACAGGAGAAACCGGTCATGTAATGCAACATCTGACTGTATCAGTATAAATGTCCTAAACCTACAGTACATCATTTCTCAGAATATACCAATATACTGTACCGTAAACAGAAGATAGACTGCCCAGCCCTAATACACACCCCGTCACACAGCCCAACATACAGTATACAGTACTGATCACACCTCCTAGGAAGACTTTAGACAATGTGGTCTTGTGATGGAATGAATAAATGAATGTAGGAGGGAAAGAATTTTTCACCCGAGTCAAAGGACACGTTCTCATTTGACCAGGGTCTCTATATGCAATAGCCAACCAAAAACAAACACAATAAACCATGCTGCCTAATGATTCTATATATAAAACATAGTATGTTTTACTGACTACTCAGGTGAGTAAACAGTAGACAGGAAATATAGAGCTATGTTAAGTTAATGGTAGGTTTAAAAAAGACTATTTTAGGTTCCATAAAAATGAGACACTGATGGTCTAATCTAATCGTCTTTCAGAGTTATTTTGCTTTCTTTTCAGGTTTTCTTTATTAAGATTCAGAGAAGTTAAGATAAGGCAAGCTTTAAACTAACAAAGAGAGCAGTTTCACTATGTGAACATGATGATTTCAGAGGATTTTTCTCACATATATGGTCGAAAATTGATGATTGGATGAGAAACTTTGATAATTCGGTATACAAAACAACAGCACAATCAACTTCCTTGGTAAAACCATAACCCTGTGAAAGACACACTGTGTAGGCTTACAGAGAGAAGAGCGACTTCCGCCAGTGAATAATAGCGTTTAACCGCCTGTGACAGTCGGGGAGATAGATGGTGCCATGGCCCACAGACGCTTCAGCGATATTAGAGGAACTGATAGAGCATGACAGCAGTTATGAGAACTATCAGAGAGATGGAGGAAACACAGGAGCCTGCTGGAGAGCATGATGGACAACCGCATGCAGGTTGAGAGCTTGGGGAGGGCCTCTGATAGCCAGGGCTACTAATGATGTCTGGCTCAGAGTGAACATTGGTGATCTTTGACCTCCAACTCTATTGTGGCCAGATGGGTACGATGCGATGTACCATCTGCATTCACTATTGCCACTTAATCCTTGTGTAAATACTGTACAGTACATTCAATATAACTGGATACTATCCACCATGACAATGAATGTTCCATGTAACAGCTTAACAGCCTTTATGAACATATTAACAACACGCTGTCTGGGCCAAACATGATAGCACAGTGGGTAGAGTTGATTCCTCACATTTTCAGATTACCAGGTTCAATCCTGAGCTCGGCTTATTGTTGTTTTATGTCCATGTGGCTTTCCTTTGGGTTCTCCAATTTTTAGCATGCTGCGTGTTGGATTGCCCCTTAGTGTGTACATGTTGTCCTGAGAAAGACTGGCATCACATTTAAGGTGCATTCCCACCTGACACACTTCCTCTTCCTGGATCAACTGCAACCCTGATTAGGATAAAGCGATAACTGAAGATCAATAAATCTATTAAATAAATGTCAAATTCTGAGAAGGCTGTCCCCAGTCATCTGCATATTGGTTTGTTTCAAGATCATCTCGGTCTGAATTCAGGCCCTAGTAAACTTCTATCTGTCACTGGCACTGTGGCCAGCGGTGCAGAAAGTGTCTCTCTGGTGTGAAATTAAATACGTTGGGTCGGTTTGAAGAAACGATCACTTCAATGGAAATTCAATACAAAGGCACTCAATCAACAGGGGGGAAATAAAAGGTGCAGCTGTCATTACAAGACATTACGGGCAAAACACCTCACCAAGTGGCTGACATTACAAGAATGGCTACGACAGTGATAAGGTGGGATCTCCGCGATGGATCTCTTCTGGCTTCGATTGCCTAAAGGCGAACTGGGATTTTTGGGGCCATGAATTACAACTTATTCCTTTCGGCCATAAAAGTGACCAGAGTCCATTTATTGGATACAGGTCATTACACAGAACATCCATCGTTTGGAACATGTGTACAAACCCAATGATAAATGATAAGAGACAAACACCTGGAAGAGGGGTGATATTGACCGGGAAACCACAATGTTGATTACGAACAATTCCAGAGATCAAGAACCATCCATTTTTGTCCTACCTGCTTGCAAGCACAAAGACAGACGATATGTCATCTTGTAACAATAGATGAGTAAAATGGAGCCAGTGCTTTGATATTGGTGTTAAAACCATCTGTCCAAAACAGCTTGTGCATTCTAACTTGATTCTGACATCTCTTTATTTTTCAAACTGAATCTGCCTGGGGAAAAAAATCATAAAATATATAGCCTTCATTCATTTCTATCTTATTTACAGTAGCTCAGTCCCAAAGCTGGAAACTCCGGTTGGTTAGAATACACAGGTAGTGCTTTCATCATATGGGAGCATTTTGCTGGTGTGAATGTGCAAAATTCAATAAAGAAAGAGAAACAACACTATGAAGCAAATCACACCGACAGGAACAGAGAGTCTGAGACAGATGAGTCTCTCTTGGGAAATATCGCACAGCTGCTTAAAATATAGCAGAGGAATCATGGGAGCAAAAACACACACACACACATATATATATATATATATATACTTGCTAACTCGATACTGTGTTGCTTTCACTGATATGGTTTCAGTAAATAAAAAGAAAAAAACGTAATAGCCTATAAATATCTTTCTTTACACTTTCCATCACTGATTTCAGATCTAATGAGTCTTGCTGAAATTGAAAATGAGACATCAGGCAGCATTTCAGGTGAACGTAACACATACAATTGGACGAGTTGATCTATTATTTTCTGACACTCTTAGCAATTAGTACAGTAACCGCATGCCTTATATTTAATTATTTCTATTAATATACTTTTTAATGCATTGGCGTTAGATGTTTTGCATAGAAACCCCATACTTAAGACAGATAATCAGAGGCAACTAAGATGTACATGTGTACTGAAATATGCATGAGAGAGGTGTCACATCATCCATATCAGTCAATACTGTAATTAAATGACCGGTCTGAAGCAACACTCCCAAGCCCTGTCAAAGGCTTCTGCTGCAATCATTACAGACTACAGTCGCGCCTCTACAAGCAACAACAAATTGTATTACAGTGCCATCAATAATGCATACTCACATATTATTGAAATTCAATGCAATTCTTTATTCACATGGAGGAAGATTGTTTCATGTGTATCCGCATATTCAGATGACTGTCGCAAAAGCCTAGATTTCAGGTAAAAATCACGCTGGTGTAATGGTTAGCACTGTCACCTTGCACCTCCAGGGTCCGGGTTTGATTCCCGTCTCTGTGTGCATGGAGTTTGCATGTTTCCTCCGGGTACTCTGGTTTCCTCCCACAGTCCAAAGATATGCAGGTTAAGCTAATTGGTGTTCCCAAATTGCCCGTAGTGTGTGTGTGTGTGTGTGTGCGTGTGTGTATGTGTGTGTGTATGTGTGTGTGCCCTGCGATGGATTGGCATCCTGTCCAGGGTGTACCCTGCCTTGTGCCCTAAGCCTCCTGGGATAGGCTCCAGGTCCCCGCGACCCTGAATACATGATAAAGCGGTATAGAAGATGAGTGAATGAGTGAGTGATGTCTTTATGACCTTTGGCATCCCACCCAATGTGAATTCTTGACTTGGATGGATGTGAGGTCCACTTTGATCCTAACAAAATGCTAAATCAGTGCCTTCATGCAAGTCAGTTGAAGCATTTGTGGTCACTTGGAAAAGCTGACATCAAAGAAAAAGGTGGCAACTTTGAAGAATCGAAAATATTAAACTTATTCTGGGTTGTTTAACGCGTTATTTCTGTTGATTACACAAATGGTTTGTTGTGAACGTGGTTGTTAGTGCCACAGAGGCAAAGATATGTTATGATATTAATGAGAGAATGGCCAAATTGGTCCTAACTAAAAAAAAAAATCACTCTTTACATCCATGGTGATCAGAAAAGCACAACACATCATACCTTAAAGCAGATGGCGTACAACAGAAGAAAACCACCTCTTGACTGAATTCTGCCAGATTTTGATGAGGAAATCTGAGGCAGTGGGCAGAGGCTCACGAAAACAGGACAGCTGAAGATTGGAAAAATGTCCCCTGTTCATTAGGATAAAGTGCATGAATGGGCAGTCCCATGAATGGGTTCTGCATTAATGGGTCCTAATAAAGTGACCGGTGGGCACATGCCTTGACCAGATGTTTTTGATTTAACTAAAAATTACATGGAAACAAAGTAAATGACATACTGGAAATACCTCTTTAAGGGTGTGAACTTTGGTCATGTTTCCTCTGAAAAGCAATTTCACTTGTCACTTAATAAATCAGGCCACTACGAGGTTTTTGTGGACTGATAAAAAAATGTAGGAAGTGCTGCTCAATATCCAACTGTGAAGGCTTGTGGGGCACACAGACAGAATTAACAATGTGGAGAAAGGGAAAACACACACACACACACACATACCATCTTATCACAAAGAATTAAAGAGCAAAGGAGGCAGTGGGCTTTGAGGAAAATTAATGAAGTACCTGCTATGGTGATCACCACCATCCAAGTTTTATCCATCAGATTTTGTCAATCAAGACCAAGCCAAAAAAAAAATACAATGTAAAACAAATGATTAAGATTTGTATAATGTTCATAACATAAAATTCACTAACTTAATATACTGCTAATCGTGTACATGGTCGCAGGAAACCTGGAGCCTATACTAAGGGATCCTGGTTACTAGGAGGGGTGCAGTATATCCTGGACTGGGAGCCAATCCACAAAAGGGCACAAGCATGCACACACTCACATATTCAGTCACACACTATGGGCAATTTGGGAACTCCAATTAGCCTAACCTGCATGTCTTTGGACTGTGGGAGAAAACAAGAGCACCTGGAGACATACACAGAACTGAAGACGGGACTCGAACCCTAGGTGCAAGGCCACAGTGCGAACCACTATGCCCCATAACTCTCGAAAATATAAAATTGTGTTACAGTATATACAGTAAATTGTGTTATTTAAAAATAATAGTTTGGTATTTGTGCTTACAGAAGCAATCTTCTGATTTCTTCATCAAAGTCTTATTACAACATAAAGAATAATTATGAAAGTACTTCATTTATAGTTCAAAAGTTAAAACCCCCTCTGTTAACATTTAGTTAATTACATACAGTATAACTTTTTTCACTGTGTCATTATTTATTTAACAATAATAAAGCCAAAAACAAAAAAACATGTGGGCAATACTGAATACCCCCATGATCCAATAGCTTGATAGTTTGTAGGTCTACCTTTAGCAATAATAACTTGAAGTACCAAGAAGAAAAAAGATGGGGGCAATATTAAATACCCCTTACTGTTTCCATGGAATTTAAGAGGGTAAGTTGCAGCCAGACGCTGCTTATAATATATCGTCAGCAGGTGTGCAGATCTCTATAAAAGCAGAGGTTTTGTCAGTTTGCAGGTCTGAGCATTCAGGTACAGTACTGCATGTGTTAACACAATGCCCAGAAGGAAAGACATAAGAAATGGTCTTAGAGAAGCAATTGTTGTGGCACATTAATCTTGAAAGGGTTATAAAAAAAATTTCCAAACAATTTGGATTTCAGCATTCTACAGTGAGAAAGATTATTCACAAGTGAAAAGCATTCAACAGAGTTTGGCAATCTTCCCAGGAGTGGATATCCCAGCACATTCACCTCAAGGTCAGACCATGCAGTGCTTAGAGAAGAAAAAAAAAAAAAAAAAAAAAACAAGAGCTACATCTCAGACCCTAGACGCCTTGCTGAGCATGTTAAACTTCATGACAGCGAAAGTCTGTGGCAGCACAATTAGAAGAAGACTGAACAAGTACAGTTTTTTCTTTAAAATGGTTGCAGGAAGAAAGACTCTTCAGTCTAATAAGAACATACTATAGAAGCATGACTGAGGTTTGCAAAACTGCATCTAAACAAAGCACAAGGCTTCTGTAACAATGTCCTATGGACAGATGAGACCAAAGTGGACTTGTTTGGGTTGTGGGTTGTCAGGAGCCTGTCTCAGAGAACTAAAGGTCAGCCCATTGCAGGGCACAAGCACACACGTTTGGAAATGGCAATCAGCCTACACGTCTTTGGACTCTGGGAGGAAACTGGAGTAGACAGAGGAAACCCTCCAGGTACAAGGAGAGCATACAATCTCGACACAATGTCCAGAGGTGAGATTCGAACACCCAAAGTGACAGTGCTACTGTAACTACACCACTGTGGCACCCATATTTAAATTACATTTACTTTATTGATCTCAGATCAGATCGTATTTCTATAATTTCTACAAAAACAACCAATAAATTAATCCCATTTTTATATTTGTAAGAAGGTTATTTTTAAAATGGTTGCACTGAAAATGGTTGTAATGAACTTTTACTCATAAGGATGGTCTAATCTTTGGATCATAAGCGTGATTTCACTATTCGTTCACCATTTAAAAAGAAAGCCACTGCCCTATAGATGAACCACATTGATTTAATGAACTGTACATTTAATAAAAAAAAAAAAAACATAAACATAAAAGGCATGAAAGCGAAAAATATTGGTTAACTTACCTAGGTAAAGTAAAGTACATATTGCACCGAATAGAATAGAATATGGTAGTATTAGTACTCACATTCCATTTAAATCTAAGGTTGTTATATACAGTATATTGTTGGAATTGTGAACAGACCCGACATTACTCTAAGACAAAACAAAATCAGAACTGCCACATCGGTAACCTTTTTAAGTTTTGCCTGCTCTGCATAAATCAGTTTTCCCAACCTTGTTTCCTTACTATAGCAAGCAATGTGAACGTATGAGTAAACACCTCGACTGTTTGAACAAACAAATGAGATTTGGTTACTTATGCAAAGTGAACAGACAAGACAAACTAAAATTGAAATTCAAATACATTTTGCTCCAGTATGTAACTTATTTCAAAATAAAGCATATTTAACAGTCTTTGTGTTGGGTCTCCATAATGAGTCACTGATTCAGTCATACAACCTACTGTACAGTTAATCTGATTGAAAAATTGTGGAATAGCATCATGAAATGTATTGACGGGCGAGAGAAAATAGAGAAAATCTGCAATTTGACAGTTTTTTTAGACTGGGTAAATTTCACACCCAATCATGGCTTGTAGTTGGCTATACTGTAGACAGGTCATTGGGTTTGTATCTAACTGGGTTGCCAAGACCAGAGCCATCCATCCATACCACATATACCACATATCCTGTGTAGGGTCACTCAAGAACATGCAAACTCCACACTCACAGATCAGAGGCGAGATTCAACCCCCTACCTTGAAGGTGGGAGGTGACAGTGCTAACCACTAAGTCACTACATCATTGGGATTACCCTTTTTTTAGCTATTCTCCTTTTCTTTTAAAAATGCAACCATGTCGTGATGCCAGATACCATAGGCATTATAACCTTGCCAGCGGAGCTTGAAATGTGTTTTTACTCAATTCCATGTGGGACACAATTTTGAACGGACACCTAAGCAATGCTGAGCTTGGTGGTGGTGAGTTCATCCTGTGAATCCTTATTCTCCAAGAGAGTTTTAAAAAGGACGCAAATCAACCTGAGGTGTAAATCAGTCTCAGTCGGAGATGATCACACCCAGAGTCTTGATGATGTGAAAGAAAGTTCAGGAATGCAGTGACATTAGCAGAGTGATCATTCCAGAACTGACGAATTGCATTTACATCCATTCAAGTAATGGAGAAGCTGCTCCCTAGAGACGGATCAATTCTAAGCGCTCTTTACAGAGGATCCCCGAAGTACAGACAAGCATTGCTCAAGCGCACTTCAGCAAAAATCAATAGCAAATCAATTTGGTCAAACAATGAATTTTAGAAAAGAAAGAAAAAATGCTGACCATGTCTTATTGGATATAACCTCAGAAAGAAAGAGAGAAAGAGAGACAGAGAGAGAGAGAGAGAGAGAGAGAGAGAAACAATGGGTTTTTCATTAATTCTTTCTTACATCTCTATGTCAAAATGAACTTAATCTCCACTGGCAAAACTGCAAATGCTGACCACTATAATGTTTATTAACATGCAGTATAAAATACAGCTAAAATTAAACTGAAAGTTCAAGGCTGTATACTGTATATCTAGATCAGTCCACTTTCTGACCAGTTCAGACACTATTCAAGATCTACTGAACAGAATCAATGAACAGATATTATGTTTAAATAAATTTTACTTTGAACTAAATCACTGATTTATTTAGTATTAGAACGATGAGATCATTATTCTAACCCATGCATGATATATATATATATATATATATATACTGTATATCTCATCATTGCACTTGAGAAGTTTAATATTTCCCGTCCGTCTCTGATCCATTTTCAGAACTTTTCTCCGCTCGCGCAGTTCAAATAATTCCCTGAATATGACTCACCTTAACTCGGTGTCCAGCCGCTCAGCTCGTCCTCTCTCAGGTAGAAGAGTCTCCTTCCATTCCTGCGCGCGCAGTCTCTCTCTCTCTCTCTCTCTCCGTACCTGTCCCGCGCGCCGGTGCGCACTAACGAGGAGCCGCGCGATTCTAAATACACGTGGCGGGAATAAAGTGTTTAACGTTTGCTCAGGGATGTTTCCTCATAAACAGTACTAATTCTCCTCTTGAGTTAACAGAGAGCCTGAGTGGTTGTAGTGGACGGTGATATATTATGTTGAAGGCGCAGAAAGGCGGCGGAAAGCCGAGCGCTCCGTCTCTCCCGCGCCGCGCTGCAGCAGCCACCGGATCCGAGCTGCGCCATCCAGCGACATAATCACAGCTCAGATTAGGGGGAGGGCACATGAGGAGCACATGTGGTGATCGATTTGTTCGGATTTCTTGTTTTTTTTTTTTTTTTTTATTACTTTTAGACTGCATCGATTATTTACAAACTCTTGATCGCGTTCTGATTTATCACTTACCATATCCTGATTTATGACATCATCAATCATATGAAAAGTCAGCTCAGAATAAAAAAAAAAAAATGCACAAGATTGAGGAATTTCAAAAGATTTTTTAAAATGATCTGATCTAGAGTGTATAGATCAACATGCATTTACATGTTATTACATAAATGGTGTGTAGGGCAGTGGCGGCTTAAAACAAAGAATGCTGACCACTGTGATATTATTTAACATGATGATGAACATAAAATTTGATTAAATTTAAAGAAGTTCAGGAAGGTTGATGGTTCGAGCCCAAGCTCTGCCATGTTGCCACTGTTGGGCCCCTGAGCAAGGCCCCTACCTGCGTCGTATAATGACTGAACCCTGTGCTCTGACCAAAGCTGGGGAATGTGTAGAATAAAGAATTTCGCTTTGCATTACTGTAAATATCACGAATAAGGAATTTCACTGTCCAGCCTTTATTCGTGATATTTACAGTAATGCACAGCGAAATTCTTTATTCTTCACATATCCCAGCCTATAGTAACAAAGCTGGGGTATGTGAAGAATAAAGAATTTCACTGTGCATTAATGTAAATACCACAAATAAAGGCTGAACTTAAATGCTGTTTAGATGTATTCTAAATGTACCCTTTTTCTACAATATGAATATTTATAACAACTACCAAAAAAAAAAAATACTATGCAAAAGTCGAAATGATGCAACTCATTTAACATGCCATCTGTGCGCAAACAAATGCTCTCAGAAGTCCATGCTGCCCTGAGATGTCTCTCACACAGCGAGGCATCTGTGTCTTCCCACAGAAATCAACTGCTGCTAGGTGAGGTGCAGGCTGTCTCTCTGTCTTGGCTCTTCATTTCTCAGTCCACTCAGCAGTCCAAATGGCCTGTTCCTGTTTGACGCACACACAGGAGCTGTAGACACCAGCTTCAACTGATGAGTTCTGACAACATAAGAGGCACACAAGCGAACATGCCAAGCTTCCTGGCTTTTCATCAGCCCTAAACCCTTTAGTCCACCTGAGATTTATTAACCACCGAATCCAATAGTCATTTTAAAGTGTAAAGAGACTCCTGGACCACACATGGTAAGGACCATTTTTTTAAATGCAATATTTAAAATGTACTACAATACAATTCTAATTTACCTGACATGTTTCAATTAAAAGCAATCACATCAGCAATCATTTCCATCATTTTGCCAACTATCCATCTAAACTATGAAAGCACCAGAGGAATCTCCTAAATGTTGACATGGCAACACGATCAGCATGGTGTGTGAATTCTGGTGGTGACAGATCAACCTCAGCTACAACACTCAAGTGCATAATTGGCCTCAAATGTTGACTGGCTTTGAAACATACACTGTGCATTTGTGTTAATGAGCAGAGTCTTCTCTGTAATGCAAGCTTCATATCTTTTCACTTATTTGTGTGACAGTAAAAAAAAAAAAAAAAAAAAAAAAACTCCCACTCAAGTAATTTTCTTAATGCATCCTATTGGATGCCAGTTTCGATCCACAATACTACTCTTAAACAGACAAACTTTCATATAAGCAGAATAGAAAAGAAAAAAAAAGTGTCTCTCCTACTGTATCTCCAATTCATATCTGTATATGTCTCTTTTCTAGTAAACATTATCTGTCCATTTGTATTTCCCAAGTTTAGATAGGTATTTGCTGCACTAAATAAACTGAATTAGTTTGTCATCTTACCAGTGTTATCCTCAAAGCTGATCATTCAAAGTTGAATAGACCAGACAGTTCATATAATGATAAATGTGTGGCAAGATAGAGAAAGGAATCCAACATATGTTGGAGAAATACGCATTGACATACGTCTGATGCTCATCAGTGCTGAGGTAGTTAAATTCTGAACACTAAAATGAGTGCTTTGGTCAGCAGCCAGAACAAGACAATCTTTATTGGGTTTAGGACAGGTATTGAGAGACCACAGCAATATCTGTCCTACAATTCATTTCCGAGATTGAACCGTGTACTCCCAAAGAACTGACCAAGTGAGCTATTAATATCAAGATGTGTCTTTTGGCAGGTTTGTCTCCATGATGTCCAAAAGCTCCAAAAGCTGTCCAAAACAGCTCCTAATGATAATTTCTGGATGTTTAACCATACTAGCTCTTCAAAGCAGTTCTACATGATTTCTTTAAAGGATTCTCTGGGGGTCCCCAAATGGACACATACAGTAGATGAATGCTTCAGAGTACAAAATTCTAATTAAGAGCTTGGAATCTTTAAACAGTTCTTAGATTTTAATATGTTGTTCTTTACCATATGTTGAATTCAAAACATGCACATAGCCATGAAAAACTGACCTTAAAGCATAAGGTCAAAGTCTTCCTCTATTTTAGCACTACACTAATGGCATAACTTGACAACCAATTTTTCAAGGACGTTTCCAGTGAGGTCAAGGAAAGGAGAGGGGAGAACTGAGAGGGATGAAAACAACAAAACAACATATATAAGACGAGGATATAGAGAAAACTGTGTGTGTGTGTGTGTGTGTGTGTGTGTGTGTGTGTGTGTGTGTGTGTGTGTGTGTGTGAGAGAGAGAGAGAGAG
>JAOTQY010000008.1:3478837-3491780 GCA_026413445.1 Dolichallabes microphthalmus
ATTTTTATGTATTTATTTTTTTGGGCTGTAGAACGAATAATTTAAGTTTCCATTATTTCTTATGGGAAAATTTAATTCGGTTTACGAGTGTTTTGGAATACGAGCCTACTTCCGGAACGAATTATGCTCATAATCCGAGGTTCCACTGTACTTATATTCTTAACATCAAGTAATTATGAGGGACCCATTATTCAAGTTTGCATACCTTGGGAGAATTTGCAAGATGTGTAACATAAAAAAAAAATTAAAAAAACATGAGTGAGAAGGTAAAATAATAAATAATTATTTTAATTTCTTATAGGTTCAAGTTTAAATGTAAGGCATAACAGAATGGCACAATTAAACAAAACATGACAAGAAAAAAAATGAGAAAATAACCCTGTTCAAATGTCTGCATACCTTTAGTTCTTGATATCGTGTATCGCGCCCTCCCCAATGAAATTTTATTTGTATAGTGCTTTTAACAATTGTCATTGTCACAAAGCAGTTTTACACAATCAAAAGAATTATTTAAGTTTGTAAGGAATGTGAATGTTTACGAATCAAAATGGTCAGAAAGTCCCTGATGAGCAAGCCGAGCAACCCTTTAGCATCAAGGATGTTAAGGTCTTTAATTCTCTCTGGTGGTATAGCTGCCTATTCTTTCCATTGTGGAAAACTGTTACACTAACAGTGACAAAGCCAGTACTCATTCCATAAAGGATAAATAAATGTCTATAAGTTTGTCAACCTTATGAAAGATATCATTAATTTGTTAAATAACAACACCGTAATTATTTGTTCATAAAAAATTTAAATCTTAAGATTAGCTTGAAGCATCCACTCTACAAGTCTGTGTAAATAATCTGTTTTATGAATTAGTGATAATATATTAAAATGCACATTAATACAAAAATGTGATTAAATATACAGCCAGCATAACATACTATACCTTCTGACATTAAAACCCACAGTTCAAATTGCTTTCACATCTACCCAAATCACAAACGTTAAACCTACTTACCATGCTTAAGCTAATCAGCTATTCAATATTTTAAAAAAAAGAAGCTTTTTTTTAAATGTTTTTTTTTTTTTAATTGCTCACACTTTTTAGAGCTTTACTGGAAAGCAATAAAATGTCTAACCTCTGATGCAACTTCCCAGTCAGGTCTGCCATCACTGTCCTTCAGCTCAACATAAGGTTTATCATGGACACGGTTAAGATCTTCATGCAGGCCGTCTAGCAGGAAAGCCAGCAGTTCTTGAGAATCTTGCTGCTGGAAGCCATCAAAACGTGGTGCGTACTTTGCTATGGTCCACTAAAAGTACAGGGAAGAATTAGATACTGTAAACATACTATATAAGATCATTATATCACATACCAATCAATTGAATATTATCTAGTCGTTAACATTAGTATATTCTTATACATGACCAATAATTAATCATAACTAATAAATAAAACTGTTTAAAACACACTATCCATCGCTGTGTGTTTCCAGAGGGTTATGAGAAGGTTAGTTTAGAGGTATACCCTGAGTTTTAGTGGAGCAATGCTTTTTTGAGCACCACTCCACAATTCCTGAATGAGATCACCGTAGCATTTTGCCATGTGTCCTCGCATACCAATAGGATTCGTTCTGCAAAGAGAGGGTGAAATTATCAGCCCACAGACTTCATACTTTGTATAGATTTGGTCAAATTATGTTAAATTAATTAGCATATTCATTTATGTTTAATTATACAAACTTAGCTTTGAAGTTTTTTGTTTGTTTGTTTGTTTAAAGGACCAATAAAAAAAGAAAGAAAGAATCAATAAAAGCATAAGTAGCAGAATGAGGCATCATAGAGTCAGGTCCATAAAAATATTGCATTTGGCCTCTGTACATCACAACACTGAATATGAAATGAAACACGCACGATGTGAGCGTACGTTTGACAAAAGTGTGGCATTAACCATTCAGGAATTACAACCATTTTCGTACATAAACATTTTTTTGTTTTGTTTCCTCCCATCATTCTGGTACAAGTTCATTTTGGGTTCATCAGTCCAAGGAATCTGGCAATGTTTTTTTTTTTTGGCAAAGTTTGATCTAGCCTTTCTGTTTTTTAGACATGGTTTGCACCTTGTTTTCAAGCATCTGAATTTATTTACTAAAACTCTCTCTTGACTAGACTTAGACAATGACACCCAAACTCCTGAAGAGTGTTCCTGACTTGGCTAAAAGTTGTAAATGGATTCTTCTTCTGCAGTCAATATAGTTGACTTCCATAGTTTACCAGATTTTTTGCCAAAATTTATGCAGAATATATACTGCATGTATACTGCATTTTAAGTTTACCATAAAATACAATATGAGGGTGTTTGACTATGCTAGTAAAATGATCTGGGTATTCTATGCATTTTGTGTGGAACACTCATATATAAACAAAAGTTACTTTTATCTGTCTTTTAGAAGAAAAGGGAAAGCCACAATGTGAAAGTGTGACATCCAGACAAGTATTCCCCTTTAGCAATCCAACTGTTCATTTTTTTGGCAAATTTAGCAAAAATACCTCACATGCACACACCTGTTAAGTTCATAAAGGTGAGACCCAGATGTAAAGTACTCTGTAAGAGGTTTAGTGTTGCTCACACACTGAATGCTGGAATTCATAAAACATGTGTTGCCGAGGTTACTGAGTCCCGTGGCCCCTTTCTCAGTGGGTACTGCAAAAAGAAACAGAAATGTGTAAATATCATACATAAAACATGAAGCCATACAGAAGAACACTTTTTAATTCAATTGTCCTGGACCTTTGTGTCTGTTCATTCTGTTGCTGTTGGCTAAAAATGACATCTCCTCAGGCCAGCTCATGTCTTTGTTGCGAACTACAAAAACAAACATACATGAGTATGCCTGTATGGAAAATTTGTAAATTATCTTTATTAATAAATAATATACAATAATGCTAAATCACAGTTAGTAACTGTGAATAACTACCTTCAATAACCATGTACTGTTCATCAGGGATCTTTAATGCTTCCAGGGAATGATCCTCATCATCAAGAAGAGTCAGATAATTCTGAAGAGTGGATTGCAATTACTTGAACAGATTTTCTATACAGAGTGTCTTGGAAGTACACTCATCGAAGACAAGTAAATCAACATTCACATGAATATTATTACTATTATATGTAATTTATTGGTTTTAAAATGTATAATAATAATAATAATACTTATAATAATTATTATTATTTAGTGAAACCTGGGATGACAATAACTATGCAAGCCATTTCAAAGGGCTTTCTAAATTTCTGAAACATACTGACAATTATTTTCTGACATTACTGAAAAATATTCATAAATAAAAAAATATAAAGATATAAAGCCTTGAAATGTATTCATATATTTTTTTCTTATATTTTCATACATTTTTGATCCATTTAAAGTTTGTGTGTGTGTCAGTTTGTTTTTACAGACTCTTCACCTCATTCATGTAAAGCCACAGTCTCATATCCTCATCTTTAATCCGCAGCCTCTGAGACAGATACTCGTGAATGTCCTTTATCGTTCCTACTCGGCTGAAGCAGCCAGTGTATGCCAGCACTCGCTTCAGAGGGGTAGTGGGTGACGGCATGCTACCTACAAGACACATCAGGGGTTTATGATGCGTATAAAAAGAATCCAGGGAAAGTACAAAAGGATTATAATTTGACTAAGCCGAGTTGAAAGATAAGCATTTTATTACATCTAACTAACCACACATGACATGACTGGGATTAAAGCCTGCTGATTTGCAAATTACGTGTGACATTTCTTAAGCAGATAAGGAAAGGGATAATTTACCAGGTTCTGCTTGTCTTTAATCAACGAAAAGAATAGACTACTGTGATGTACAGTCAAGTGAAAGTGTATGCATTCACACCGAAAACCTGAAAATGTTGCTCATTGGGATCTATTTCTGTCATCGTGGACAACCAAAAAATTAAATAACAATTAAAAACTTTTGAAGAATGATCCTCTGAGCATACCAGTTACCAGAAAGAGAAGAAAAACGTTTTATCAGGGTGTTATTTTCTTTCACTTTCAGATTTTAATAGACTGTTTGCGTAACTTCTATAACTGCCTCAATTCTATACGGTTTCCCCTGCAAACTTTACAACTTTACGCTCCTAAAACAGGAAGCTACCAGTTACAGTAATTACAATTAGCACACTGAAATTTTTTGTACATGTAAGCTGTGTACTGTCCTTAAACTCTAGTATTAGCCTCATGTGCTCAGCCTTACCCATGTTCATCCAGCCATTCGATTGTGGTGTGCGTGCGGGAGGCTGCTGCCTCAGGAAGAGCAGGTGTCTTGGGAAAAGTTCTAATTCGGCTTTCTCCATTTCCCTCGACCTGATTACCTGCACATTAAGGGTACATAATTATATTATTTAAAGTCACTGCATTATTTTTTTTAACTCTTAGGACAACACTTCATTGCAAATTTCCCATTCATGTTACAACAGTCTCACTGGTTGCATTCATTTAAATCAATGTGACTAAGGACATGGGGCATGCTTATACGTGAATAAATAAATAAATAAAAACTTTGTCACTCTTGGAATATTATTATACAAAATAAAACAATTGGTCTAGAAACTGTCTAAATAACAGTTTAATAATAGTGACTATTAGATTGGTTAAAATCAGCCCTAGCCTAGTATAATAAAAGTATCCAAAAATCTTTAAATGTATAGACAAGATTAAAAAAAGGCACATTAACGCCGTGATGAGTGATGGGAAAGACAGTACGTACTGGCCGGGGCAAGCTGAGGTTTGCTCCGTACCAGTGGTAAAGAGCTCTCCAGACTGGCTCAGGTACAACCTCAAAGTCTTGGCCCAGGTGCAGGCTGGGAGAGCGTCTCAGCAGTGCCCCTTCCATTGTTAATGTGGGAGCCTGTTAGAAAGGATTAAAAAGACAATCGTAACACAGTTTACAAAAGAGAGTCAAATGAGAATTATTCTGCCTATAAGCGTATGATGCATCTCTCCTTTATTTTGCTTAACAATCAATGGTATGTGATTGTGTTTAACAACACTGCCTACTTTGAGAGGCTCCGAGGTCACCAGCGGTTGGTTGTCTATGGCGCCTGGCCTGAGGGCAGTCACGTTCCCTTCAGCCCCTGGGAAAGTCTGGCTGTCTACATCAGACGAATCAGTTTGTCGAGAGAAGCAGATATCTGTGGCAGTCGAGCTGGAATGAAGGAGACCTAAACAAGAAAGAAGGCAAGTCTGTGAAAGACTTCAACAACGGTAGCCAGAGGCCACACTGCATTTTTTCATGTGAATACTGACTGCCACTTGTCGTTTCTGATGCTTCAGAGGCACTAGAGATGTTGTCAGAGAACTTTTCTTCTGGAGAAGAGTGTGAGCTTGCTGTGCCCTCACCCTGACTCCCTTGTTCCATCCCTGCAGGTGAGGTAGGAGTTCTGCTGCTCGGAAATACTGTGGGTTGTTCCACCACTATCACTTTGTTGTTCTATAAATAAAATAGCAAAATGAGTTGCCTTGTGTTAAGCTTTTAAAAGAACTCTTCCTTTTTATTAAACTAATCTCAATCCACTCAACTAAACATTTTACACATATTGAACTTTTAAGATTAGCATTAGATGGTTTCTTTAGACGTATAGCTAACAAAAGCTAGACTACATGCAAAATTTCAATGGTTATAAAACTACATACATATGTATAAACTCAAACAGATATTGTTAAGCTTACATATTTGACATAGTCCTTCCACTGCTGCCACCACTGTGTAGAAATAAGAAACCAGTAATCTCCAGGCTGAAGGCCATGCCGGCTTTCTCTCTCTAACCAGCCCCTGACACACAGAATGCAAACTACTGATTAGTGCGGTTTCTTCAGACTAAAGTCCGGAGCCGATTGAGGACAGAATAGGGATTTAGAAGTTGTATGAAATAAATAATTAAAAACAACTGAGGTGTTTTATTAACCTGATGATCTGCCCTTCTTCCTCAGGAGTGGCAGGCCGCAGTCCAAGAACTATATGACACACCTAAAAGGAGTAATAGGGTGAATTGCAAGCTGATTAGAAACAGCTAATTTGATGTTGAATTATTGTACTTAATATTTAAAACTACAATACAATATTTTTTGTGATCTTGCCAGCCACAATGCTTAGGTGTTCACTCATACCTGAAATAGAAGGTTGAGAAACTCGGCAGCAAGTGCACTCTGAACGCTCCATATCTGATAGTCTTCGAGTGTCAAATGACCGTTCTATTTATAATGTGAGCAAAGAGAAGACTTAACCTTACTCTTGGATGGTTAGACATTTCATAGAAATATGCAACTAAACAGAAACTGGCAATATATACCTTCGTAGTGTCATGTACTTTGAGAATGTCTTCAACAATATTAGGCACACTTGACTGTAATTCCTGCAAAAGACCCAGTAAATTGAACCAGAATCATAATTAATAAAATCCACTACTGAATAAACAAGTTAAAAAAAAGAAAAGCGTGTCCTATCATATTTGACGAGGATGTCCAACATACAAGATAATTTTCTGTATCAACATATGCAAGACGACTCACAGGAATTGAGTCAGTACGATTGTCCCTCCAGACCTCCAGCAGCGCAACAACCATCTCATGGATTTCTTCTCGACTAAGAACTCCGTCACGGTCCACATCAAATACTTTAAAACAAACTGATCCAAAACAAAAAAGTAGTCTAGATGATACATCTTCATGTGTATTATACTGTACTACCATTATGATGTAATGCATTATAAAATGTAACAAGCTAAATGTGCTGCAGAATAATACTGTAGGTCTACTTTTAAATCTATAACTAAAATGCATCAATGATGCAGAAGGATGTATACGTACATTTCTGTCTTTCGGCCAGAGGTCCTCTACAGCAGGCCGACAACCCACAGGAAATCTCTTTGAAATCTATGTGATTGTCTCTGTTTTCATCAAATGCGTGAAACAAACCTGATAGAAAGATTGCAAATGCATAATTCGCATTCACAGTTAAACTAATCCGTACACTTCCAAACTTACCATGAGATTTTCATAAAATATAGATATTGATGTATAATATATTGATAAATAAAGTGTCTGGTAGTGCATACCTTCACTGACAGACGGGTGAATAGGAGGGGATACCAGTGGGACAAATGTTTCCAAGTCAAAGCGTCCAGTTCTTGACTGTGCTTTTAATAACCAGTATCGTTTCTCAAGGTCGATGATATCTGACTCTTCCACTGCATCACATAAAACATTACTGTAATTTATCATTGGAGAAAGCTGAGAATAGCTGAGAATGGTATGGTATTAAGTGCATTTTTGCTCAGACTAGAGAGAACAAAGTAGATGTAGACTATATTCATCAATACGTATTAAGTAATATAGGAGAAAGTATAACAGACAGTAATAGTTACTTCTGAACATTCTTGTGCTTTAAAGTTTTTGCTGATAGGGATTCATCCATATTAAATAAATAAACAAATAAAAAAATAAATATAAAGTTATATCCATATTTATTTATTATTTACATATTATTTGAACAACTGCATGTCTATGCAGAATGAAACACACTTACAGTGAGTGACCCCAGCCAGTGTCTGGTAGAAGGTGGGCGTGTCACTGTCATCAGTCAGAGTCACACACACCCCACTGGACAGGAGCCAGCGGGAGAAGGTAAAAGCATCCTTGTTTTGAAGCAGCCAGCTTTTAAACTTTTCATAATTTACCTTTTCAGCCTGAGAAAGAATTGTTTGAAATGGCAAACAATTAATCAGTGCAACTTGTGAAAGTGAAATAACAAAAACAGCGATAAAGTCTATTTTTCCCCCAACTGATGAAGATAGCCGACCTCTGCAAAGCACTTCCTCAGAGACGGATGAACTTCCCCATCCACAGCTTGTAGCATGGCTTCAATGTCCTCAAGTGTAGCATAGCTGCCTGATTCACTGGCAAATAAACTAAAAATGTCTGCAAGAGAGCAAAAAAAAAAAATCTCTTTGTCTTCATCACTTCAAACATTTCAGAGTCTAAAAACAGCTTTCAAACTAGCTGTCAGAAAAGTCACTCACATCTCGCCTTTTCTTCATCACGTCCTCTTGTGAGCAGCACCAAGCCAACGATAAGGTTGTTAAAATGCAGGCCTTTCGATGTGCCACCAAATGAACTATATATCACCTACAAGAAAAAGAAAAGGTAAAAGATCATATTAGCTAAACAATAGGCATCAAATTCTTACATAAATATTTGCTCTGTAAATAGCTCATCACTTGTATTAGTACAGTATTAACATTCAAAAATAGTATTTCAAAATAAAACTCAATAACACTTGACAAATGTATTCATAAATAAATAAAATTCATAAAATTATTTGATAAATAAAATTCAGAGCCTTGCCTGGTCACACCGTTCATCAATTAAAAAAGTATATTTGAAAAAAAAATAAAAATAAAAATTATAGATTATTGTAACTATAACAGTTGAAAGTATAAATTGAATGTAAGCTGCAGTACTTAATTACAGGAGCCAAGGAGAATCGTTATGCTACAATATTAGATATTGAAATATTGAAAACACACCACACAACTAATCTCTCCTAATTAACTTCAAATTGGTTCTTAACCTTGGTTCCATACAGGACAGCACAAGCCAATGTTAATGAGACTTGAAAGCTTACACATGATTCATAACTCGAAAAAAAAAAAAAAACAGAAAATACTACTTTAGTCTGCCTGATTGAAAAAGAAGTTTTGTTTACTTATCAGGTAGCTGGCTCAATTGTTGCAACAAAAAAAACGCAAACAGGAAGACATGTATGTTTTTCTGCACTTTGTAGTCTGCATGCCCAGAAGGCAAAAAAAAAGACAAAATCCCAAGATCCGACTTGCCGCTTGTGAGACAAGTTAAATGCAGCATTAGGAGATTTATTAAAACGCATGTTGTTTGCCAGGTCATGCTAATTTTTGAGAATTATAAACATTTTAAAAACAATGAAAGAAAACGGTTTGCTATTTTGAATATTCAATATTTTTGCACCATTTCTAGGTCACAATATAATTGTGAGCAAATTTGTGATATTGCTCATGTTATTTCCATTGAACCAGATAGTTCTTAAAACACAGAAGACAAATCGATGGATTTGAACTGGATCACTGTTATACAAAAATATGTGGAATCCATGTTGGGACAAGCACACACTCAAGCTAACATTCAAGCTAATTCCGAAAGTCATGAAAATATTTCTATGATTCAAATGTTCAAAGAAAGAAAGATTATTGCAGAAAGACTAAATTGTAATGAAATATAAAGTGGTCTCAGACTTCAGAACCATGGTGTAACATGTCTATGTAAAATGTAAGCATGGATCCTCTACAGGAAAAGGAAGTGGTCATGTGCCTCAGCTTCATAAGAATCGAGACTGAAGTTCATTTGCAGCAACACAAATGAACATGATCAATATTGAAACTTAGAGACTGTAGAGACTGAGAAATCGTGCAAAGAGGCTACTTCACACTCAAGATTTTATATTTGCTATTAATATTTTAACCTTGTTTATCTTGGTTATCACTGTAGTCAAACATCAGTAATAAAACATTTTAAGAAGATTTAAAACCATAATATATGTTTAAAAACATAATTGGCAAAATATTTCTAAATAATGCATGTGTTGTTCCTGCTGCATGTTTGACTTTAATATGATTTGGGCTTTTTTGTTGGGCTACTAATATTATTGTTGTTTTTATTGTTAGTATTATCAATCGTTAACAAAACTATTGTTAGTACTCTTAGTAGATCTATCTGATGCACTGTGACAATAATAATTTGACTTCAGTTTTTCGTATTTGAGTTACCTGAATTTTTTTGTGCAGATTTAATAAAATTGAATAAATTCGAAATAACGCCTACAGTTGAGAAGAATTTTTTTCATACATCTTGGATAAAACACAATTTTCAATATCCATACATTTGATGTTATTACACTTTACTACACTACAGTGTTGTTGTTGATCTTTCGGCTGCTCCCGGCAAGGGGTCGCCACAGCGGAATAATTAACCACCTTTATTTCCTATAAGAGGTCAAAAGCTAAGAGATTTATTTAGTTAGGATTTGGTGCCATTGCCTTTTATTAGCTTGAACTTGAATCAATCACATGGGTTTAGGCTCCCACTGGCTTACCACACAATACTGGTGGAACTCAATTAGGTCTGCGTGCCTCTTTGAGCAAACATGACTTGTCAGTTCAGTATACAGGTCACGGCTTTGCGGAGGCCAGCTTTACCATCGTTGACTTTAATTTATTTTGTAGCTTTGTTTTTATGCATGAGATCATTGCTGTGTTAAGTCGTAAGTCTTTGTCTGATGAAATTCCTTGAATTCCTTAATCAGCTCCTTTGTTTGTTTTTTGGTGTTCAGTGGAACCTGTTAGACCAAAAGGTTCTTTCATCCCTGGAAGTCGATTTGTATCTCTTTTATTATTTTTATTTAGATTTGCATAGATTTGTTTGTACAGATTTGTTTGTAGTTTAGAAATTGCTCTTAGGAACCAGACCAAACCTGTTAATATCCCAAATTTATTTTCTGAGGTTTTAGTCGAAAACTGGATTGTCCAGTTGTATCAAGAGCAAAAAGGAACTGACCTTGAAAATATCTCTAATAAGAAAAAAAACAGATCTCCTAATCGACTTGTCAAAAGAAATACGCAGAAACATGACATTTACAGAGTTGGAAAAACCGATAAATCTTTATCCGGCGTGTATGGAAACCTTTGGCCTCAACCGTATATATTGCACAAACTCAACAATAAAAATAAACAGAAACTGTCCTGCTTCAGTCTCAGTCATATAATA
Organism: Dolichallabes microphthalmus; assembly: GCA_026413445.1. NCBI lineage: Eukaryota > Metazoa > Chordata > Actinopteri > Siluriformes > Clariidae > Dolichallabes > Dolichallabes microphthalmus. The sequence continues at coordinate 3,489,688 of JAOTQY010000008.1, forward strand.
ATTTCACACTGCTTTACACTCAACCTCAAATAACATTTATAGGCCCCATGACCTAATGGCACATGATCATGCACAAATCCGTTCAGTTCATCAGGTTCACACACACAGCACATGAGTTCACCTCTGCAGTCTACTATACAAACTTTGTTTAATTAATCAAGCTTTAAATAAATAACACACTCTGTTACATGAAAGAAATTAAACTGATTAATCTCAGGGTTTCACAATTAACCAGGTTAATTACAATGGCTGGATCCATTGATCAGAAAAACACAGAATCTGCTGACTGCATACGATTACACAAATTTCATAAGATTAATTGAAAGTAAATCCTGCAATTTTATATAACTCCAGGAAGCAAAGCTGGTTAAAATAACAGTGAATATATTTATAACTGTTAACAATGATGGTTACAATTTTAGTCTGATTAATTAAAAATGAATAAATAAAAAATAACAGAAATCAACTATCTGTGTGTGTATGCACGTATATGCCAGATCAAAATATTAGCACTACCATTTCATTACTTTGAAATAATTTTTAGAGTAAGTCAATAATACTGCATAAAATAATGATCTGGTACTGACAACACGGCATCAGGCAGACACCATGAGTCTACCCAAAGTTTATTATTTTCCACTAACAGCGTGAACTGAAAGTTGGTGGACACCTGACCAACTCACTTATATGTGCTTTTTTAACATCCTATTCCAGATTTAGTCCCTGTTGCTGTTACAATAACCCACACTCTCCTAGGAAAGATTGCCATAAATGCTGTGGCGATCTGTGCTCATTCAGCCCCGCAAGAATTAGTGAATTCAGGCTAAGAGATTCAAGGTATTGATAGGTGCACTATTCGATTTTGTGTGTTCAGTGGGGTTGAGGTCAGGGCTCTGTGCAGGACACTCAAGTTCTTTTATGTTTACATTTCAGGGATTTGCCAGAAGATATTTTACACAAATCATGGCAAACAATGACTTAAGCTCTATTTGGACGGGACTAGTTTTCCAAACGACGTTTAAGTTAGAATTCTTTTCAGACGACGTCTGTCATTTCATGTATGCATTCGGATGGGACTAACATCTCCGTGTTTATTACGGAGGTAGGAGTGTCTGTGTTTTACATGTGGGCGTTGCACAAGACCACATGTCCAGTATGCGTGGATTGCGTTAGTGTGCAAACTTGAATACCGGTGCGCTAGAGATAGTACGGTAGTTCACGTTGACCAAAACACAAAAGAAAACGGTTTTTGGAAAAAACATTTTTCGGAAATCACAGATATAGGTAACTTGCTCTGGAATCATTACAGAAGTTGTGTGAGAGAAAGACAGACATGGTGGATTCGAACGGGATTAAAATCACAAACTATGTCTGTGAAACAGAAATTTCTCTAACGACCCCCTGTAAAACTAGTCCAGTCCGAATAGAGCTTTAAAGGGACCTCAGGAAATTGTAATGCTATTGCACAAAAAGACATCCTATACAACTGTGCACTTCTAATTTTGTGGCAACAGTTTGTAGAAAGCCCACATATGCACAACCATTTGACCATCACAGCAACTTATCCATGCAAATTAGTTTCCATTTTTTATTATTAATAAATGGACATAAATTGACCTATTTTTTCTGTTTAATTTGCTCTACAGTAACAAAAAGCAACTTGGTTCCTTTTATTGCTTTTGTTAAAGCAGCTATAAACAGTTCACTCCTTCACAAGCCACTCTTTCTTTTCCCCTCTTTCTTCAGGTTAATAATAAAATCATCAAACCATCTATCTGTGAAGACTTTCCTGTTGGTGAGAAACTTAAAACTTGAACCTAAATTAAGAAGAACAGAAATGCTGTACATTTTGGTAAACCTTATAGAGTGTTCTTGGAGACTTGTAATGGCCTGGATACTGTCCGAAGATAATACAGTGCTGTAATTAATTAACTAATGAATTTATCTCAGCGTATACAAAATAAGTGCCACATTGGAACTATTGTTTTATAATAGTAACTTATTTAATGTTAAAAAAAAAAGTCCACTTTTGTTTGGAGGTGGTCAGGGGTGTTTGAGAAATATCTCTGTTGCAAGATTATCATCATGTTCAT
>JAOTQY010000008.1:3573720-3585112 GCA_026413445.1 Dolichallabes microphthalmus
GGGAGCAGTATTAAGAGGGGGGGGGGGGAGACTTGGACTTGTGATGGAATTTTCACATTTAAATTCAAATTTTATTTGTCACATACACAGTAACAAATGATATGAAGTGAATTGCTTTTTTGTGAAAGAAGGTGTAAAAATGATTGACATTTACAGAAGCACACACTTCAAGCACAGTATGGTGACGAGACTCTAAGCCTCAGTAAAACATTTAAATAGTGAAAATGTTTTTACAGAAAGTCATACATCTCTGAATGACAATCTCAACTTTTGTGAAAATGGTAAAAAAAAAAAAAAACTTCTCAGTAGGAATTGTACACAGAATCATTTAAGAATGCCATTTTACCGGAACTCGGCTGGGCGTTATTGCCACAACTACCATACAGGAGTTTCCGGGAGGCTAGATGTGAAGCAGGCAGTTCGATCATGGCTCTGGTTTATTTATACCTTGATGGTATCCAAACACTAGTGAAATAACAAATTAGAGATAGGAAATTAGGAACTAATTTCATTGGGAACATTGTGTTAGAGTAGCAGGGGATTAAATAGAGAAATAAAAGTTTTTATACACCTAAAACAGAATAAGTGTTCTCTTATTCTGCACATAAGTCCCGGTTTGACTTGAACACCCTTGTATTGTGTCATGAAAGCTGTGGTAATAATATTTTTGTTTCCACTGTAGTCTGGGAGACCCTGGAGCTGTTCTGATTTAAACAGCTACAAAGCTATTTAATAGCAGATACAAATATTGTCAAAGATTGCTTATGGTGCATGTACATATTCTTATGACAAAAGAAACACATGAGTCAGCTATGGACCTGATCTGACTTCTGAGCACAAAGGAATGTTTAATTTGATCTTTTTCACAGCAGCCATGTAGCTTCCTTTGTGCAATCTATTTATTGATCACATCAGAAGGGTATATTTATGAGCGTGCACTCAAACTTTGAAGCCTATTGGCTCAGTCAGCAAGTGGGCAAAAGCGTGTGTTCTACACATACATCCCTGGTCTGTGTGGGTGTCAGCACCTCCCGGTCCCTGCTGTGAGGAAACACTTCACAGGACCTCCATCAAAAGCCAGGAGGAGAGAAGACATCAAAGCCTCCCCCTACACACACACGCAGTTCACCCCAACAGCTTCCACACATGCTACAACAACCCCGAGCCACCATCTGACAAGCGCCTCTGTAAACATCTCCTTCAGATCCTGCCAGCATGAGGGAGCCTCCCATTCAGTGCCATTGTACTTCTGCTTTGTTTATCAAAGTGCTGCCTGTGCTCCATCAAGCCACTGAGCTGTGGGTTTCTGAGATGAGCAGCAGAGAATTAGGAAGAAGGGTGGGCTGGGTGGAAGTTCTCCTCAATGTCCTCCGCCTCTGCACCCTACTCCTTTTGTCATTCCAGCCTCTCTCTCTCATTTCATCTCATTCCTTTGGCTTTGCCTTTTGTGTGCATTATCTAAGAGGTTCATCTCAAGGCTGTTTGAAATGAGCACGCACCAGTGTATGAGTGTGTGTATTTTTTAATTTCCTCCACTGTTCTCTGTTTTGACTAGCATGCAAAGAGATAAGGTCTGTGTATCATCCTTGCTGTGTTTCTTCCCAAATGCAATATGTTCGTCACAGTGGTGCAGCAGTAGTGCACGTGTTATTTTAAGCCCTCTTTGCTGGAGAGGAGACATGCACATGAGCCACCCTTTTCCTACTGACCCAAGGTCAGTCATGGTGGATTACTCCCAGCAGGAGAGGTTTAAAAGCTCTGAACTTTGGGTCGCTCTATGCCTGCATGCAGCAGAGGGAGGAACTGGCAGTTTAGCAGCTCTTCCCTTCTCTCATCCCCCACCCGTCCCCACTTCAAAGCCACTTCACACTCAAGTGTTTCCTCGTGCACACAATGGCTCCTTTCAAGGTGTTTTCAGGTTCAAAAAGCTCTACTTTTTGTTTTTCCGTCGGCTTCCCTTCCCACTCACGGATCCTCACCTCTTTTGTCACGTCTTGTCATTTCCCAGGCAGGCTTGTGGATGAAAAGGGAGGTGGCGTATTATGGAGATGATAGCTCATTAAAATAGCTTTCACTCCACAATAGACATTTTCAAAAGAGCAACGCATGCTGTAGTTAGAAATTGAGGCAAATCCACTTTAATGATGAAGCACCGGTGTACCAGATATGCAAGGCCATGCCAAAGTTTGACGCAAGCAGAAATATAAGAGTTACAGTTTGTAATTTCTTCAATCACCACTTAACTGCTTTTACCATGGAACCCAAAACTACTATAAAGCCTCAAACTCAGAAGTGTTTTTGAGTTTGAAGGTGGAGTGTCAGTCCATCTAATTTTAATGCATGAAGAATAACCAAATAAGGTTTACGAAAATAAGAGCACCCATTACCCAACCCTTACCAATTGTCCTCATTGTTGCTCTTTCCTCTACCGCCCAAGCTGTGCTATGCCTAAGCAGCCATGCCAAATTTGGTTACTCTTGTTGCCCAGGTACCATGCAAGTCAAGCAAAGACATACAAATGGAGCTATAAAATAGTGCAACCCGTCAACTGAAGAAAAGCAGTTGTCACAAACCCACTCTTTCTGGCTCATATCCCTTCTTTACTGGCCAAAAATCTTAAATCAAAAGCTTATAGTGACTATATGCCAAAGTAAATTTCTAGTTTCTTGGCAGAATTCAAATAAATTTCAAAGTACTTTAAATAACTTCACTATTGTTCACAATTGTTAATTATTCTTATTTTATTACTCTTATTCTTATGATTATTATTTGGCTTAATCTTAGTCTTTTTGCCCTAATCTAAGCATCAGCTTTTAAGGCATGACCCAGTGGGTTGTTATTCACTTTGCAATGTGTAACATAGTTATCTAGTACTCTTGTGCATAGCGTAGTAAGAAGTTTGATTTTCCTTTAGACATAGACAGATGTCTTTTTATATATATATATACAGTATATATATATTTATGTTGTTGTCTGCTTTGTACACAAACCTTTTTGTCTGCATTAAAGTAGTGGTACACTTGGTTGAGTTTCACTTTATGGGCAGACCTTAGGTGAATTTCTTATAAAGGTGGTTGACTGAAAATTCTTCCATTAAAACAATTTCACTCACTTTAGCTTACTCATTCAATAGAGAAACACAGCAACATCTGATGAATGATTCTTTTTATTTCAGACTATTTTATTTGGAGTAGTATTTCATTGCTTGTACCTATCCAGTCACTTCCAGAGAACGTTTTGTGTTTTCATGACTATGGTTATTTGATGTGAAAATGACAAATATTCTCAAGTAGGATATGCATAACTAGTCCTGAATTTTGTTGCTGACCTATGCCAAGCCACATTGTTCATTGGAGAAGCTCTATGGGAAGTATTTGTGTATTCAAATCCCAAGACTGCCAAAGAACTATTGTTGGGAACTTGATCAAACCCATAACCCCAAAACTGTTCAGCTAGATGTTTGCATTGGAGATTATTGAAGTTGCTTTGGATTAAATCTGGGCAACGGTGGCCCAGTGGTCAATGGGAGATCACGAGTCTCAAGATTGGTAGACATACAAAATGGGTCAGTCCACAGGGAGTGGGATATCAGTAGTGAATATTCGAGCGGGTTCTACCGAATCACAAGTGCTCAGAAGTATTATCCTTCACATTTCACAATTAATTTCCTTTTATGCCTTTGAGTGTCGATAGAAGTAGGATACATCAGCCAAGTAAAATTCTGAATACAATATGCAGTATATGCAGTACTGTTTAAAAGTCTTGAGCCACCCTTCATTTCTTCATATTTTGCTTCCTAAGAAGCTTCCTTTAATTTTTTTTAAATGTAGTCTTGACGGTTTCCAGCCTTCCTGGAGGTTTTTCTGTCTCTTCAGTTTAGTAACTATACTGAACCAGTTTGCGAGGAATGTTAAACCACACAGTGACCAATGAATCATTCAAGCATAAAAAGCCATCTACCCTAAGGCATGAACCAGTTAGAAACAGGTGCAGATGATGAGGGATGATCATGCCAGTGAATAGTATACTCTTGGTGCTGAATTCTGAGTGGTCAGGACAAACAAGAGGGGAAATGAGGTTGCTGCTGAGGTTGTTACATAAACAACCAATTTTAAATATGCATCTTTAGATACTTTGCAGAAAAACATTTGCATATAAACCAAGACAGAAGAATCACTTCTAAGTACCAAGAACGTAGAAGGCAGCTAATGACAGCAACCCTTTACAAAATTGTGCCTTTTAACCCTTTAAGGTTCTCCAATATTATCCAGTTATTCATCATGTTACTCAATAGCAACTATAAATTATTCACTGAGTACAGTGAAACTAATAGCAGATCCAACTATAAGTAACATTCTACATTTACTGTTTACCAGCTGTAATTGACAGTCAGATCACTAACGCCAGTGAGCCCTGTTATTGACACAGACTCAAAGCCAGTGAGTGGTGTTAAAAATGTAATAAAGGCGCTGTCGCCTACAGCGTCCTCAGTTCGGCGGCGTCATTATCGGGTCGAGGTACCGACTTTGACCTGGAGCCATCAGCAGGAGAGCCAGCTAATCCCCCGCCTTGGGCCAACACAAAGAACAGTGGTGTCAGAGACAGCGAGGGCAGAGAGACATGAGAGGGAGACATGAGAGCTTTTAGAAAAGGAGATGAGAGAATGACAAAGACAGCTAGAGAAGTCTGAGATCCTGTCCCGGAGGGAGATACGAAAACGACAGTGATAATTATATCCACTTTAACCCTAGCCTGTCCTGTGATGGCCCTGAGGCCTTGAGTTCTTTTTTTCTTTCTTACTATCTGAGACTGACTTTTATCTTCTGTGAGCTCTTTTGGTCATGGTAGGGTTTGTAAGTGCTTATGTCCTCCTTGTTGGTACAAATATCTTGTAGTATATTCCACGAACCTGTAATGTTATTTTAGGAAAAAACATATGGTTGTGACAAAGGCTAGGATGTTTTGTGTGACTTTATGTGTGCTCCAGGATGTTTTAGGTTTGATGCATGTATGCGTGCGTGTGTGTGTGTCTTTTTAAGCTCTGTTCAACTGGGTACTGTAAACCTCCTAATGTGTTCAATAAGGCCAGGTGTCGAAAGCCACAGCCCAGTAATGTGTGTGTTCTCTACTCAGTGGTCAAGGTGCTCTAACTGACACCTCCATTCATTACCATCTCAGGGGAGGACAGAAAGAGAGAGAGAGAGAGAGAGAGAGAGAGAGAGAGAGAGAGAGAGAGAGAGAGAGAGAGAGAGCAATTGTAAACAGATGGCAGAGCAGTTCCTGAGAAGCTGTGAGACACACAAAAGCCTGACACATTAGTTATGCATTCACAGAGCATTGTCTAAGTGAAGACAGACAGTCTGTGGGATTAACACACACAGATGAACACAGGCTTGTCTGACAAGTAACATCCAATATAAAACATCCATGTTATGTCAGCAGGCTTAGGTAGTTTGACTGACACTTCCGATTCGTGACTCTCCTGAATTACCACTAGAATATACTGAATGTATCATATTACTTTCTGTACTCTGCCAAAGTCAAACCGTGTTAATCTAAAGCTATTCGCTCATTTCTTCACCTTCATGACTACTTTTTCTTGGTTTGGGTGATTGGGGATTGGAAGACTATTCCAAGAACATTGGATGAAAGGCAAAAATAGACTCAGCTTAAGACTATTTCCATTATGTGTCATGATATATATGACCATTTGCTTCCAAAACTGTGAATATACAAGGAGCGTTAAAGTCAAACCAGGACATTTGATGAATGAAGGCATTAAAACTTATTAAGATTTAAAGAAGACTTCAAGCACATTATGGCGATGAGACTCTTAGCAGCAGTAAAACATTTAAATGAAACAAATGTAATAAAGAAACCTATACATTTGTGAATGACGATCCCGGCCGAGGTGGCTCAGTGCCCGCTGCAGTCATTCCTCTAAACATTCAGGGAATGGAACGTCTGATGCTTGAAAATTGACGCATATCTTGTCGCCAACTTGCAGAAGAGACACATCTGTCACATCTGTGGGAACTGTACACACAATCATTCACAAACAATACTTGCACATAACAGGAACTCAGCTGGGAGTCATTGCCACATCCCTCATACAGTCCTGACTGCGCTACAAGCCATTTCCATACATTTGGGCAAATTTTAGGGAGTTCCTGAGAAGCCAAGGTGTCAGATATGAAGCAAGAAGTCATGTTGATCATGGCTCTGATGGACTGAGAAAAATTGTTGCAGGGGATAATACATAAAAATAAAGCTAGTTTTTACTCTCATAATTGTGTTTTATTATTCTGTACAACCAAAAGTCCTGTAAAACTGTATGAATAGTATGTTTTCCTGTTTTTCTAGTTTCAGCCCCCTATAGGCTACACAGTATCTGGTGTATTTTGTACACTTTTCTGGCCACAAGCTTCAGCATCTGGAATCTTATTTTGAAGACTGTGATAAAGCAAGTTTTTTTGTAGCAACATATAGTGACTGGATTAAAGGTTTTACATCTTCCTGCCATTAAAGTTATTCATTGGTATTCTTTGAAGCAAATAGGCACAATTCAATTTTATTTGCCAATGGGGTAAAGGAGGAGGTGTGGGTGGGATGTCAGTCAAATTGCCTCTTCTGTGAAGGTAGGTGGTTATTGGCCACTCCAGAGGTGCAGCTCACAAGTTTTTATACATTTATATATGGTATATATTTATTTATATATGTTTTTTTGGACAATATTATTCTGCGATAATATTCAGGACATTATACAAACTGGAGAAGACCCTGATCATTTAAAAACTGACTTTTAAAATGATGTAACTGTGATTTTTTTACATGCTGAGCTGGTTTTAGGGTTTAGAGCTGGGTTCAGGTACAATCAGTATATCACTGTGTCATGGTTGGCTGAAAACCAATAAATATACATTTTTCAAAGTACGGACTTGGACTTGGCAGTTTTGAGAAACACCACTACACAAATACTGCGACAAGCGAAATGCTTTACAGTGTACTTGAACAAGACCAGAATGCTAAAATATGTCTTGGCTGAGGTTGACCTCATCTATAAGAGTCATTCGTCTTGTGTCAGCATGTTGGGGTGCAACGAGTGACATGTTGGGCACAGAAGTGTTGAAGTCAGCAAAGCGAGTGTTTACTGTGTTCTCGCCTCTGGCCGGCTTTAATCACACACACTCTGATTAAAAAAAATATATATATATTTCTAAGACAAGTTGTTCTTGCAAGTAAATTGCTTTCAGTTGTAATAAGTTGTAATTACCATAATTGCAAGCTTTTTAATTAAATTTAATAGGACTAAACTAAATGGTACATTTTAAGGTGAAGCACATAAATGCCATTTTTATGACTATGTGTTGAATGAAAGTGTGACAGTGACATACCAAGCGATTATGGGTTGACATGATCATGTGACTTTTAGCAATATCTTGTCACTTTGGCAGTGTATTTCTAAGGAGTGTAAGAATGTCAGTTGTAAAGCTTACTATGCTTTGTGTTGCTTTCCTTTTTTTTTTACTCCTTCCTCTACATCCAAACAGCGGAACAGCATACCCTGACAACAGTGTTCACACTCTGCACTACTTCCTCAGAGGGTGCAATCTGACTAAAACAAAACAGTCATGAGAGATGGCGATGTGGCAAGAAAAGGAAAGCAGAAGGCAAAAAAAGAAATAAATTATTCAACAGAAATCCTCTCATCCTCTGCGCCCCCCAATATCATCATCTCCCTCGCTGCCAAATCATTTACAACAAATCCGGTTTGATACGACATCACAGGGTTTGCAAAAGTGAAGATAATCCTTGACATTTTCATCACCCGCCCCCTTCTTTTATTTAGTCTGTACTTGGTTTGCTCACTCTCTGTTTGCAGCCACTGTGACTCGATAAGATCTACCAGACAACAGTGGATCACACATGAAAAATGTTGTGCCTGTCCCTGCCGGGCCACTGAGGTATCAGATCCATCTTACAGAGTGAAACCCGGGTGGCAGACACATATTGAAGACCTTATTTGATTTGTTCATCTCTGGTGCATTTAGCAGGAGCTGCTTTTATTTTACTACCATAGCCTCCATAGCTACACTGTCTGTCTTTCTGTCTCTCTGAAACAATACAAACAAATGGCTCTTTCTAAACTTCTCCATACATGAATAATCACATGAGTCACGTGAAATTTTTAGACACTTTTTTAACATTCCTCCATCTGGATTCTTCATCTATATAATGCATCTGTTTTTATACTTTATGTTTTATATGTATATAAATATGATATTTTTTTCATAAGGGAACAAGTGATACGTGATATTCTAAATACCTTATACATTTATTTAACAACATATAACTCGTTCATATAAATAATGCATTTTGGTTGCATAGACCAAGGCCAAATATGAACTCATTTCAGATCCTCATAAGTTAATGTTTGTATATCCTCAATCTGATGCAAACCCTTTATTAAAAATCTGTCTGTTTTTTATTAGTGACTCAATGAATAATTACCTACTCACTCTCTCACTCATTCTCTATACCACTTAAACTGTGCAATGTGGCGGGAGGCCTGGAGCCTGTCCCAGGTGAAAATACACTGCAGGGCAAATGCACTCACAAACTTTCCTGTGTCTTTGGACACAGACCCAAAGGTGGGACTTGAACCCTTAACCGTGCAGGTACAAGGCCACAGTGTTAACCACTACGCCACCGTGCCATCCTGAATGAACAATTAAGGTTCTTTACCTGAAACCATGGCTCTTTACAACCATGGTGAGCAGAAAAGCATTTCAGAAAGCACAGCACTCTGAGCCTTGAGATGATTCAGCTACAAATGCAGAAAACAGGAATCTGTTATACTGGGCACTGTAACTGGGCATGCCAAGATTAAAAAAAATAAATAAATAAACAATGATTTTCCCTATCATCAGCCATTGTTGTTGAACCCGTACCTAATTTAGCCTCAGATTCCTGTTCTTAGTTGACATGAGCATAACCTGATGTGGCCTTGTATTGTCCTAATACAGGCAGTGTAAAATTGTTCAAGATAACCAATTATGACTAAGTTAGCATGTATAATCGAATGAAAGATGAGTAAAAGAGGAAGAATCTATCCTGGGTCTCAGGGGAGGGAGAGGGGAGGACAGTCTGACAGAAAGAAATGGAGAATTTGTTTGGATTTGCAAGGCACTGTGATTTATGCCTGGCAACTTTGATCTCCTAAAAAGGCTTGAAGATGTACACAACAATAAATCTTCTTGGCCCTGGCTAAAATAAATGATGTGCTGGTGGCAGGTTTCCAGAATAGATTTTAATTTTAATATCCACAGACACCCAGAGGCAGAGAGCAAGAGAAAGAATGAGAGGGAAAGAGGAGGAGGGTGCAAATGAGTAAATGCAGGGGAGGCATGAAAAGTAACCATATGCTTTTTAACAGTGAAGCTACACAAAAAGAACAGAAAAAAGAAAAAGAGTAGATGAGCATGGAATAAAACTGCTTAAGGTATTAGTAGATTTGACCAGAAACATAGCGGAATGTGTAAATGCACTGCTTGTATATGTGTGTTTCCTGAGTATGATGGTCATATCTGTAATTCTATGCATTTCAGCACACCAGGGGGACAGCCAAAGAAAAGCATTCTTTAATCAGCAAACAAATTTGCCCAGGCAAACACAACTTTAGCTTAACTATGTCCCCATCTGTTACTTCAGCAGTGCCTCATTCATCAACTTTGAGGGATGTGAGTGATCAAAGTGACAACCATGACAAATGACTGCCATTAAAGTTTTCTTTTAGGCCTTGTGCAGTTCTAAAACAAACATCCCACTCAAATATCCAGACGACTTCTTCGTCCATGCATGTATGTGTGCATATACGTGTTTGTGTGTGGACGTGGACCGTCAGGCTCGGCTGTTTTCTCTCCAAGCCTCTGCCTCTGGGCCGAGCTGTCAGTAAGGAATTCCCTCCAGCTGCCGGCCTGAAATGGATGGCCATCACCCAACCACGGTTTTGGTTTTAATAGCAGTAAGCACAAACACTATAAATTTACGGCCGCAAGAGAGAGTTTTTGAATAGACGCTGGACACGGCCAGCACTATAATTTGTCTCTCTCGCTGCATCCGCCCGTCTCTGTGCTGGGGCAGCTGGTTGTACTCAGCGGCGTGGGCTGACATGCTACTTTGAAAGTGCAATCACTGCATTTATACAGCAGGGAGGACTCATAAATGTGTCCTGTGGTGGAATATACAACGCCATATTTCACTCCCCTTTCTCTGTTTAAGCCAGGTGAGTTATGGCCGTTGAGATGTGGAGCCATTAAAGGTGATATGATGTATGTTCTGCCTTGTTCTGAGAGCCATTCGTCAAGCCAGACAATAACCAAAATGGCTCCTATTCCTGGCCCTTCACTTTTTCCAACCTCGCTCTCCCGACCCATAGCTCAGCATGTCAGAGTTATTAATGACAGCTCGCTGTTATAACCTTCCGAAACAAAATAACTCAGGAAAGCCTGGGTTCATCCATTCTCTGGCTTATATAACTTTATCCAAATGTAGGCCATGGTTAGGTCTATAAACACACCTTCAGATCATTTATTGCATAAAGAATCTGTTTATTTTAAATCTTACACACAACACAGACCTAGTGTCACGGCTACATATAGGACACCTTGCCAGAAATGCAGAGGGACAATGGAGAAAATCTAGGAATTGCATAATTAGACTAAACACATACATCTAGGAGATTAATTTTGCATTTCTACAAGGTTTGATGATATGCCAGGTCCTTTACAGGGTGGGACACATTCATTGGGGGAATGATTGTCCTAGTTCAGCAGAAGCTGAGGTCAATCGAGGAAATTTTTCATAGGTGCTAGAGCAGCTCAGTGACTTTGAATAATGCTCAACATGACAAAGTAATGCTTGTTCAGGTGAAAAACGACTTCTGCCGCCTTTCTGGGCCAAGCATAATCACATTCTGGGAAGCGGCGTTCAAGGCATTTTCTAAAATATCGTGCTGGTTCATATTCATATATTCATAGGGAGGAAATTAATTAGAGCCCAGACAGTTCAATCTAACTTCTCAAGTACAGCGATATGTCCTTATAAATGAGGGAAGTGATTTAAGAGGAACTTCTAGAGAAGGTTACAAATAATCTTTACCTTTTTGCTGTATAACATTTACAAAATGACAGTGGGGTACTATTTATTTTTCAGAAGACTCTTCTGTCTGATTTTTTAAATGATTTAATGATTTTAAGTGGATTATGTCTGAAATTCCAATTAACACAGTATTTAAATTTTTAATGATTAGTATCAGGCGGCGCGGTGGTGTAGTGGTTAGCACTGTCGCCTTGCACCTCCAGGGTCTGGGTTCGATTCCCGGCCAGGCTCG
>JAOTQY010000008.1:3948047-3960382 GCA_026413445.1 Dolichallabes microphthalmus
CCGCGGCTGGTGCTGTCCTCTCGCAACTCCAGAATGGTGTCGAACGGCCTGTGGCTTTTGCTTCTCGCGCATTTACCCCAACGGAACAGAAGTACTCAACGGATGAGAGGGAGGCTCTAGCTTGTGTCTGGGCCTGCGAACGCTGACATGCCTATCTTTATGGTCGAAAATTCATCCTCTGAACTGACCATCAAGCCCTTAGTGCGCTTATGTCCCCTTCTGGGTCGGGCCACAGACCACTGCGCATGTACCGTTGGACTGATCACCTTCAACAGTATGACTTTGCCATACAGTATACATCAGGCAAAGATAATGTAGTGGCTGATCTGCTTTCCCGTTCTGTGTCATCACAAGTGACCCTCTGTCAGGGGCCTGAGGACAGGGACCTTATTCAATTAGTGCATGCACCTCTGATGGCTTTCGTGTCCTTGGAAGAACTTACAGAGGAGTCAGCTGCTGACCCCACCCTTTCTATGGTCCACGAGTATGTCCTGAATGGGTGGCCAGCCCAATCTACGCTCGAGTGAAACACGAATTGTCATGCTGGAACGACACATGCTTGGCCCGTGGACACTGTGCCATTATTCCTCCTAAACTCAGAAGACGAGTGCTGGCTATGGCACATGAGGGCCATCTCGGCATAGTTAAACTGAAGCAATGATCTGATCTCGTATGGTGGCCAGGGCTGGACAAAGACATCGAACACTTGTTCGAAACTGCATTCCATGTCTTGTAAGTGGGAAAATGGGCCCAACACCTCCCCCACCACTGGGGTCTCTGCCTTGGCCGACTCGGCCTTGGGACCATGTTCAACTGCATATCTGTGGTGAACTTCATGACGTGCCCCATCATTTGCTCTTCCTCGTAGTGGTTTATGAGCTCTGTCACATCCAGCTCCATCATTGACTTTCTGGAGGTGCTCTTTGCCTGTTGGGGTGTGCCAAGGACCTTGACGACAGACAACAGCCCTCAACTAGTGTCTGCTGAGTTTACCAGTTACATGCACAGCAAAGGGATCAAACACGTACGAACAGCTTATTATCATCCGCAATCAAATGGGGGCGTGGAAAGATTTAATCAGACCGTAAAAAAACGGTCTGAGAGCTTTGGCACAAACACAAGGCTGTTCTTTCAATGAGGCCTTGTCCCAGACGCTTCTACACTACAGGGCGGCTCAGCATGCCACCACAGGGGTTTCACCAGCAAAACTAATGCTGGGGCGAGAGTTGGAGTTACCCTTGCACAGACTTTGCCCTCCTGTTTCTCACAATGGAAGCCTTGTGGTGAAAGCCAGGGTGCAAGGAAAACAGCTCCAGGCACAAAGCAGATATAATGCAAGGAAAAGGGCCCAGATTCCCAAACTCTTTCCAATGGACTGGGTGCGAGTCCTGCGGCCACAACGGAAAAACAAGCTTTGCACTTTCTGGTCACAACCCCAGCAGGTACGGAAGCAGTTAGGTCCAGTCACATTCCAGTTATTGGATGGTTCCCGCTGGCACGCGGGTCGGCTTAGGAAAGTGCCATGCCCTTCTGAAGCACGTTGCACCCAGGACGCGATGTTTCCCTGCTCTATGCTTGATGCTCCATGCCCTTGAACGCCAGGGCAGCATTCAGTGGCTCCGCAAGCTACAACCCTGCCGCTACCTGCGACGTTGCAAGGCAGACCTACCAGATCGCATACTCGGCCTGCTCGTTTTCAGGATTATCTAACATCCTTTCACACTTAGTTCACCGGGAGGGAAGGGGAAATGTTGCATGTTTAGTAAGACTAATAACCTGATGCTTAGTTAAAGTAATATGTTTTGTTGCATTAGTGGGATAAAAAGAGCGTCGGTCCCTTTAAAAGGGTTAGGAGGAAAATGACGTAGAGTGTTGAAACGTAAGGAAGTTTTTTGGATGAAAAGTGTGTGTTGAGTTTTCTCGTGTGATTAAAAGAAGTGAAGTTCAAGTGTGAGTCGTTCTTAAAGATATAACACCACTGGCTTAGAAGGATTGCCTGGAGAAACCTCATTTGGCTAAAAAGAACATGCGACCGTGAGTGAGGTTCGCAAAACAATGTCCTATGAAGTGGAGGGCAGCACCAGGTTTGGGAAAAAACAAGCAGAATTTTTGCAAAAACCCCTCAGTGAACATCCTCACTGTCAAGCACAGCAGTGGATTCATTGGGATTTATGAAACCAAAATGCTATCATACAGTATCTCTCACTCACATATACTGTATGTAAATGATGTTACCTTCACAATGCAAGCCACTAGAGTCAAGGCTGAATCCTTGCTGGCATTCGCAGCTAAAGCTGCCTGGTGAGTTCTGGCAGATGCCCTTAGCTCCACACAAACTGGGCTCTGCAGCACACTCGTTATTATCTGTCAAGGGAAAATACACAATAACAAGGTACATGATGTTTTGCCCTCATTGCTGTGTTATTTTTTATATATTCAGTGGGGAAAACAGTTAAATAAAGAGGAAATATAAGTTACAGTTATTGGCTCTTGGCCAGTTCTTAAATCATAAATTGTTATCCTCAGATCAGGAAAAAGAGTTCAGACTACTTTTTATGTAGATTTGTTTTTGTGTTTATCAATCTGCTTACCCATACATGCAGTGTGGTGCTGTGTAAAGCCCGGAGGACATTTGCAAGCAAAGCCACCGATGGTGTTAATACACATAAACTGGCAGTTGTGTCTCTTTAACTGGCATTCGTCCAAATCTTCAATGCACAAAAATAAAATCAACTCTTTAAATTCAACAGCTCATCATTTTCTCTCTCTCAAATAATAATAATAATAATTTTCTATTATAAATGCATCAAATTGCAAAAAAAAAAAAAAAACATGCAGTACTGCAATGAATTCATACATTAATTTATCTCAGCCTGTTTAAGATCCTGTGCAAGAAGACCTGCTCTCATTTTAGTAATCAGCCACAGTAATCAGTGCCAAACACGTCCTGAATTTACAGTCACAGTCACTTTATAATGCCTTTACAGACAATACAGTAGCTTGAACCCTGCGTTTTTATAGCCAAAATCTCACTTGTAGGGCTTCTTAAACAGCATATTCTAAAAAAAAGATTAGTTTGCACATTTCTTTATATTTCTCCATAGTTTGCATGCAACCATCTTGTTTTAACTGGAAATTTGATGGTCTTACTTTCACAACATTGCTACAAAATTGCTTCATGACCTAATCCCTTCACTTTGAATGAATGAGATATGAGTGCTTCTTATATTGTTTAGCTTTTAATATACATAATGGGGTTCATTCTAACATTGTGGGGCTCTTTAAGCTGATATCAAGGTTTATATTGGAGACTGTATTAATACCAAATAATACATTTATCCTCTTCCAAGTCTGAACTATTACAGAAAGTATAACAGCATAGAAGAATGTCTGCTATGACAGCAACAGCCAAACGTTGGTTACTGTGATAATAATTGCCACACCTTCCACTATAGCAGGGAGTCCCAACCTTTTTTTTTCTTTTTACCTATACTGCTTGTGTCAAAGAAAAGCTGAGTCCTCCCTCGTAACATTTCACCCCACCCACCGTATACGGTAAGTGTGCTATTATGATCTTACTGTATTTAACATGTGCAAATTTTATTCCAGCAACCTCAGAGCCTCAGGGCAGACAAAGGCTCGCTCACCCCCTGCGATCATTGGCACTGACCCCAGGTTGGGAACCATGATACTATAGGACACTTTGCTCACCTTTACAGGTTCTGCCATCATCTTGCAAAATATAGCCACGTGGACATGAGCAAATGTAGCTGCCTTCAGTGTTTTTGCAGATAAAGTTGCAAGGCTTCGGGGACATTGCACATTCATCCAAGTCTTAAAATATCAAAGATAAGTCATTAATAAGGCTTTTTAAGGCAGTATTTAAACCTTTGAGGATAAGGGTAGGAATAAGTTAATATTTTAGTACTTTTATATGCATTTGGTGTTTGTGTACAGCAAATGGAAGAGTCTTACCAACACATGCAGTGCCTGTAATGGTGGCTGTGTAGCCTGGACCACAGTGACATTTAAAGGAGCCCATAGTGTTGACACACTGTCCATTCTTACACACGTCTGGAATGATCTTACACTCATCTATATCTGTGGATATAAAAGTATACATTAACATTTGAGTAGTTTAGGTGTTGTGTTTAGTAAGATTAGCTGAATGAAGTCATTATAGAAGAAAAGATCGTGAAGGACAGCAGCCACCCCAACCATGGACTGTTCACTATGTTGCAGTCAGGAAAGGCGATTCCACACAGAGACAATGAGGAGGAGCTTTATCCAACAGGTTATACAGAGTCTCGATCACAACACCGCATATGACTTAACACTCCGATTTGATTTCTTACTACCCACCACGATGCTCACCACACATTACTGTACATACAGTATGGCACATTTTGCACACCACAGAACTGTGACTTTGCACATTATTCTGCACATTCTGCTTTCCACTTCTACTGTACATTCCACTTCAACTTTTCTTTATTTTATTATATTTAATTATATTTTTTACATTCTTATTTTTATTATATTTTTATTATTGGGAGCAGCCGAAAGACCAACAACAACAACATTTTATTATTTGCACATAATGTACATTTAAAATTCTTTTTACATCTAAAGTTTTTTTTTTCTATATTTCTAATTTGTAAAAAAAAATTCTCTTATTTCATACTTTATATTCTTATTGAAAAACTCCACTTTTCTTATTTTTTTTGGTCATCAGCAATCATATAAGCATTTCACTTCATATCATACTGTGTATGACTGTGTATGTGACAAATAAATTTTAATTAGAATTTTGACTTTGAAATTTTTTAATTAATTTAAAATTTGGAGATGATAAGCTTAAATACATTAAAACTTTTTTAAACCTCAGGTGGCAAATGTCAAGTAAACAGGCTGATGACAAAAACAAGTGCATGAATAGATTATTATAAATCGTAAAATGTAAATAAACAATTTTTATACGGCAAGTTTAAAGTAAGGTAAGGTCAATTAACATATGTAAAATATAAATCACACGCTATTTTTTGCCATAAAACGCACTGACAATTTATATTAGCCGTAAGAGAAAAAAGGATCATCATCATTGCCATCACTAAGGAACTGTACTAGGTATGATGAATTGAAAAGAAAGACTGGCAAACCTGTGCCATCTGTGGCATAGCCGGGCCCATGTGGACACAGTTTCTTGTACTTGACAGTGCCAGGCAGAGGACAAAGCTCACACTGGTTTCCCCATCCACGGCCGCGGTTACAGCAGCACTGGGATTTAGTACTGGGTATTCTACTGCTGGAGGACATCTGACACATGGTCTGTAGCACCTCGATGAAACAGAAGCCTTGTCTAAAATCTGGGAAAAGTCAGGGTAGGATTTAATGATGAGAGTTTAATGTGAGATCATGTGCTTTGGACCTTTGATAGATATATTTTAAAATAAATATATATATTTTTTACATATACAGGATATACAAAACAAAATAGTAAGGGTAGCTTAATTCTATTTATTAAATGCAATGCTGGAAAACAAAAATAAGTAAATAATTAATAAATAATAATGCCTTGCATGAGCAAATATGTTTTGACAAGTAATAAACATAAATGCACTCACACCAGAAACAAACACAAAAGGTAATAATGTAGAACTATTAATATTAGTGCATACATGCATTCAGAAACATACTTTTCTATACATTCAGATTTTAGGTTCACAGAAAAAAAAACGTACCCAGGCACTGAGTGTGTGTAGAGTCAGACTGGAAGCCTTCTCCACACTCACACATGTAACTGCCTATTGTATTCACACATTGGCCATTCTCACAAATACCTGGCTTAGTGCGGCATTCGTTCTCATCTAGTGAGATAGAGACAAAAGAAGAATGTCAATGAACATATCTACAATATGTGCATTTATGTATAGTCCCACTTAGTGGGATGTAATAGCATTAATGTCATGGAACAGATGATAAACAAGAGTTCTGACCATGACAAACTTCTTCAGCCATCTTTCGCACCATTCCAGCAGGACAAACGCACATGAAGGTACCGATCAGGTTCTTACAGTTCATACCCCTGGTGTCACAGTCATGTAAACCCTCTGCACACTCATCCAGATCTGCAGTGTGAAAGAGAAAATGTGAGTCAAAGGATACAGTGCTGGTGTTAGAAGAGTTAGAGGACAGCTAAGATGTAGAACTGAGAAAGGCAAATCACTTTAGGGCAGTTTTAACTCCAAATGATCCTAGGTTTAAGTTGTTGTCTCACCCTGACACATTCTCCCATCATATCGGAGTGTGTAGCCTGATGGGCAGGAGCATTCATATCCCCCAAATGTATTGATGCAGCGGAATGCACAGAGCAAAGGGTTCTGTGCACATTCATTTATATCTGTACCATAAATAAAAAAGTCAGACCTGGATTTGAATACAGCAGCACAAAACATGGCAGTATCATGAAGGAAAAATCCTAATTAATTCCTTCCTTACAGAGAAATAAAAAGAGCTTCACCTTCACATGTCATCATGCCGCCTGGCTCAAAACCTTCCTCACAGTGGCACTCAAAGCTTCCAATCACATTAACGCAAGTACCGTTTCCACATGGATTCCCCACTGCACATTCATCAACATCTGCACACAAACAGAATTATTGTGAAAAGGCATCCAAATATTTTTAAATATATTTATAAATATTTTTATTACAACAAAATCTAAAGAAATAAAAAAACAAGGTAATACGCCCATTCGACTGACCCGACGTCTCCCGATTTTAAATCGATTTTGAAGTCATTGCGGTCTGTAGCAATTCTGTTAATTTTTCAAGTGTAGTGGCCGTTACAATTAAAACAAATTCGTAAAGGACATGAAAATTACTCAGTGAATTTTGATAAGAAGCAATAATGAAATGTTGGCAACAATGTTTTAATAGCGAGTCATTAAGGAATTTAAGGATAAGCCCTAAAGAACTGATAATAAAACCGCAACTGACATGAAGCTAAATTTAAACACTACCGTCTATTGCAAACAAACTATTTCATCGCTAGTGTCACTTTATATATTTTTTTATGTTTTTTTACTACTGTGTATACATTTTTTATCAATTTATTTCTGTTATTTTGTTACTTGATTCTGAGTTTTGGCAATACGAGTCTATACAGGAGCTCTCAGAAATTACACATAATACTGTGTGTGTTTTGTAAAATTCTCTCTTAATTTAGTGTGGTAACCCCTGAATGTTCTCATCAATATAAATACTGATGCACTGCTTTGTGTATGATTAAACTTTTAACTCTGTCCTCCTAGAATACTCAGAACCTGAGCTATGCATGCAATGCCTCCCCAGACAAAATATTTTCAGAATCTCACTCCAAGCTTTATTATGAAATTACCAGAAATTATCAAACCACAGACATTAAAACATTTCTATTGTGCTTCAGACTTTAACATGTACATCTTCAAATCGTGGTTAATCTTCACTATTTTCCTTAAAATATCACTTTGTTAATTTTGTCAATACTTCCATCAACATTTAATGTGATGATTTTGGCTGCCAAACAGGTAAGGAGGCAATAGCAATGCTTAAGAACTAATAACAACTAGACAATAGCGCCTCCACCGAGCTCTCCAGAGGTCGCAATAAATTTGCATCGGTGTAGATTCAGTAGTTAATTTGAGTCGAATGTGGGTATAAAATGTGCACCAAATAAAATATGTTACATGTCACATGTCAAAAAAAAATACAAACAGTATTTACTGTAAATATAGTAGTCAAGGTTTCCCTTTTGTGTCACAGTATACCATGATAATATGTGCCCTGTGCTTACAGTACTGTATGTCTTGGTTTCTGTTCTAGTCAGACCTGTTCTGTGTACACAACTGTCCTGTGACTGGTTTGTTACCTGATTCTGATTAGCTGAACTGCATTGGCACTTGATTTGTCTAGGTGTTTACAACCAGGTGTTTAAAGTGTTACACTGTAGTCTCTGACTACGTTCACATTACAAGCCACACTGATCAATTCCAATTTTCCAGTGGTTTCTATCTGACTCTAATGTAGCCGCATCTGTCCTCTGAAACGGCTGACGTTTCTGATGTACCAGTGTGCCGTTTCAGAGGACAGATGCAGTTACATTAGAGTCAGATAGAAACCACTGGAAAATTTGATTATATTTGTGTGACCACTAATTCATTTATCTAATTCATTTCATACAGAGGATGTGATTTTCACAAAAATATGCTTGAGACTTTGCTCTGGTGGATGACAAGCAGTTAGCTGACTGTATTTGTTGAAGTCCCGAAGAAGGAAGAAAGTCAGAAGCCTCAGTTTAGGTGTTTTAGGAGCAACTGCTAGCACTGCTATGAAATCCCAATGCTGCCCATGTTGACTGATGATGACAGTGCCCTACGTATGTGCAGAGGCAAAAGCCTCATAAATTCTGATCTGACTGTTGTCATTTACTTTGAACTTGAACTTATGCTGATGACACACAGTTTTACGTCTCAGCAAAACCAGACGGAAAAAAAAACAGTTTACAAAAGTTGAGCAATGAGTGCAAGACATAAGAGTCTGGATGTTAATTAACTTCCTTCTGCTTAATCCTGATAAGACAGAAGTTCTAGTCATAGGACCACAAGCAGCTAGAAGTAAGCTTTCTAATCACACTCTAACTTTAAATGGCCTTTCTGTTCCATCAAGTGCAACAGTGAAAGACCTTGGTAATGTATGATTATAGATTCCAGCCTTTCATTTGAAGCATGAAGCATTAGATAATATTACCAGGACAGCATTCCTTCACCTGAGAAATATTGCCAAGATAAGAAATATACTGTATTGCCACTAAATGATCAGAAAAACTAGTTCATGCTTTTATAACCTCTAGGTTGGATTATTGTAACGCCTTACTATCTGGTTGTTCAACTCAGTGCATTAACAAGTTTCAGTTAGTCCAGAATGCAGCAGCGAGAGTCCTCACTAGAACCAGAAGATACGAGCACCCCTATCTGCTCCACACTGCATTGGCTCCCTGTGGAATTTTGCATTGATTTTAATAATGGGGTGCATGTGGTGACTGGGGACGGTTCCACTTTACCATGAAGACAGTCCTGTCCTCGGCTGATGCAGACACCTGTTGTCTCATTACTTGTGAGTACTTGTCTGAGTCGCTCGATAGTTCAGGACTGGAATTTCCTACAGTCTACCTGAGCCTCCAAGAACGAACTGATCTCTATTTTAACTTAAACACATCTCCTGTTTTCTTCCAGTCTCACACAGTATGATGCAGATCAACCCCTGCTATCTGTCTCACCCAAATGAGGATGGGTTTCCTGTTGAGTCTGGTTCCTCTCAAGGTTTCTTCATATTACCATCTCAGGGAGTTTTTCCCTGCCACTGTCGCCGTCGTCCTCGACTTGCTCATCAGGGACAGTCTTATTATTGTGATCCATACACATTCACATTTCATACAGTACAAACTTAAATAATTCTTTATTGAATTATTATTGAATTGAATTTAAGTCACATATTGTATCTAGGACCACATATAAAAGTGACTCGATTTCAATCTGAAAATCAGATTTGTGCCATAAGAAAAATCTGATCTGTGTCATGTTAGGGTAAAAAATCTGAATTGAGTCACTTCAGCAATGTAATGTGAACATAGCCTCTGCTTAATAAAAAATTCTCTCCTCATCACATACTACTATCGTCTTATTGCTGTAAATAACTAAGCGGGGGCTAAATGTTTACAAATGCCTCCTTACCAACACAATGCATTCCAGTGTAATTCAGTGTGTAGCCTGTGGAACATTCGCAGCGGAAAGAGCCATCGGTGTTGATGCAGTGGCCATTGTGACAAATGCCTGGGTTCTCCACACATTCGTTCAGATCTAGCAAAAGAGAGAAACAGTTTCAGCTTTAAGTTTTGAAAGTAATGTACTATCAAGTAATATGCTTGCTCTGCTTTTCTCTCCCATATAAACATTCTATTTCTTTTTATCTACAATCAATACTGGCACACTCGAAGTCTTCAGCATCCCAAACCATAATATTTTGTGGTGCTAAGTTGCACAGTTACAGTACTTAACTGTAAAGCAGTATATATTTTTTGATAAACCATGAACATCAGCTTAGATAAATTGCCATCAATCACACTATTTAAAGGGCATTAAATCTCATTTTATTTATAGAAAGGTAGACTGGATCGCTACCCAGATTACAACTACAGCGGACTAAAATTATCTGATCTAAAGACTGCATACACACACACGCACACATACAAAAAAAAAACAACAACACTAAAGCCTGATTTATGCTTCTGTGTCAAGTTTACTCAAAGCCTACACTGCAGTAAGGCATACAGTGATGTGAACATTTATATTTGTGTGCTGGTGTTGCCTGTGCCGGTCTGCAGTTACATCGCCACACTGGGTTTTATATCCTGCTATGCTGAGTCCTCTTTGCCACTCTCATGAATTATTTTCTTGTACTTCTGTACACACAATGGTCAATGAAACAAAGTGGATCTTGCTGAAGCTGGAGCTAAAAGAAGTTGAAAAATATTTACTGAAATTACTGCAACACAGAACTGAGAGAAGCCATCAGTAGAGATGGTCAGTACGACTTTCAGCTCAATTAGAAAAATGGAAGTGTAAAAGAAGGCAGAAATGCGATGCTAGCAGGTGGAGCAGTTACGGTTGTTGTGGTCTGTGCTGCTGTGACGTGTAGTTAAAGTTCTGGAGAGGTGCATGTCAGGCTAAGGCATAGGCTGTGCGGCTACACCAGACCGACGATGTAGACTTGACATGAAAGCCCAAATGAGACTGCAGACGTTAACACAGATATCTGTACAGTTGACTTCAATCTAGCAACTATACTGTAGGACTGCAGAGCTTAAACTGAAAAAACACACAAAGTCAATCTCTTCCTAAGCAAGGCAGAATAAAACAAATGAAAGAAATCAAAAAGATTCAATTTTGTGTTCTTTACACAGTTCACAAGGTCAAATGAAAACAGTTTTCAAAAGTGTTATCATTTAGTAATAAATCAGAAAAGAAGCTTATTATACAAGATAATTGTAAATCACAGAGTCAGAACCTGCGCTCTGTCTGGACCAAATCCCTACAGGGTTGCTTAAAAAAACAGTCATTTCCTTACCAATGATTGTATCTCCAATGCCTGGAATGATTCCATAACCAAAAGGACACAGGTCCTGAAATCCAACTGTAACAGAGAGAGAGAAATGACATACGTGGATGCCACATGTAAACTTGTGAAATTAAGCCTAAGAGATGTGTGAAAAGAAAAGGCACCTTCATGTTCTTTGGGGCAGAGTTCACAGGGGTTACCCCAGCCCTCCTTGGACATGGTGCTACAACAGCACTTGTCTTTTGTGGTGTTGAATGCCTGAGGGTTGGAGCATTTTCCATTTTCGAAGCGGGTGAAGCAAAAACTCTCTCTCGTGTCTAAAAAACAAGTAGGAAAACGAGTTGCTAATATGTTGAGAATGTGTTGTTTAAATAACAGATAACTTTTAGCTGGGTGGTTTAACCTCTGTGATTAAGTATGTAATTTGAGAAAAAGTCCCTTGAGAAAATCTAAACTACTGAAAAGCACTGATTTCTTTTCACACCCACATACACCACACATACATCACATTATTAATAAATTATATATGCTTTACATATCTGAGCCAACAGTGAGATTCTCTATAGAGCGAAGCATATATTGTCATGTTTACAGCAGATTCATGACATCCAGACAGCAGATTCATGCAGTAAACAGTAGATGAATACAGTACAGTATATGTGTGTTTGAAAAGTCTCATGTTGTGTTTAAACACGAGTTTACCATTCTCATAAAATACTGTCATGTTGACATCATTTGTTTAAATCAGAGTGATTTACCATAACAGCGACGTCCATTTTCTGAGAGAACAAAGCCTGGTTTGCACACACACTCAAAGCTGCCTGGGTTATTGTAACAAGAGCCAAACAGACAGATGTTGGGGTCCTCCTCACACTCATTCTCATCTGGCAGGATTACAAGGTAGAGCAGATAGTCATCGCAACCAAAAAGAAAGCTATTTAGATTACTATCATAAAAAACCTCTTATTTCTTTTTACTGTAAACTAAGAAAGTGAAAAAAAACAAGGATTTATACAAGTTAAATGACCTAACAAAGTCAAAGGATAGTCATCTGATTACACACTGTTGGCATGGGATGGACACAACAATGCCAGAGAGTGGATTACAGAGCATTTAAATATGTTCACTGACAACACATGCAAACAAACATTTTTTAAGAAGATTCAAAGAAAGGCCAGATTC
>JAOTQY010000008.1:4123480-4135181 GCA_026413445.1 Dolichallabes microphthalmus
TTTACTATTACCTTATTGTTTTACACAATGACATCTGACAAAACAGAGATTTTGTATGGAAAAAGTACAAATCTCTTATATTATGTAATACAAACTACCCAAAAGCAGCCTTTAGGAGATCACATAAGATTGTATATGATTTTATAAAAGTATATTTCTTGTCCCACTTTACACAATACTACATGTGCCCGTGACTTTGTTCGTACGAAATTTAATTATACACTCATAAATGTGTTTTAGAAATGTCAAAATTCAATGTCTTGAATTTTGAGATGGTTTAATGATTTTTTTCAAGGTAGACTTTTTTATGATTTTTCGTAAATGTATTAAGTGGCATATCGTCTGAAACAAATCCTATATGTTACCTCTAGCTTGGCCAAATACATCTGTAAAAACCCCATTAAAATTAATTCAGTAGTTTTTATGTGACGCATGCACAAACAATTAGACAGACAAAAATGACTTTTTTTTCTCGCAATTATCTTCAATGTACAGACATGACAACTTTACAGTTTTATTATATTTATAGATTATTAACATTCTCTTGGACACATGCTATTGTTTTGAACAATCTGTCAACTATTACTTTACTAAGAATGCTAAGCTTTTAAACCTCATCATCAGGTCCAGGCAACTTTATTATTCATTTCACTGCAATTACTAAATAATTCACAGCGGCTGCAGAATAATCAGCTTGAAGATGAATAACTGAATAATAATGTGGGACTTGAAGGCGTTCGCCTGCTGTTCTATTTTCCTCATGTGTGTTCGCTAAAACTTAACTTAGTTACTGTATCATATAAGCCTTGCCTGCTAGCCTGCACTCTGCACTCAAGTGATACTCAAAAGGATGCTGAATAATAAAGGTCAGCTGCAACCTTTTAAACACTTTTTAAACAGACAGTAAATACAGACGTTTCCTTTTTTTTTTAAATGAGTTAACCACACATTAGTCTATCTTCATTCCCTCTCTTATGCGTCAGCCAGGCATTTGGAAGCTGCTGCACTGTTCATGAAACTTTCATAAACATAAAAAAAAGTTATGCCTTTAATATGTGTTTAACACTAGCCCAAATTTTTAACTGAAGAGCAAGTCTGTGTAAGTGAATGTTCTAAAATTCGTCATGTCATTATGGTGTGTTTGTGTGTTTTTAGGGTTTGATGGCAGTACTCCAACAGCAGGTAGGAGAACTGAGAGTGGATACAGAGACCGGCTCAGTGGAGCATCTCCCAAACGCAGGAGATGGTGAACCAAGTTCAGGTGCACATGCATTTCTTTTTTATTTTTTTTTTTCAAATGAAATGAAATGAAAACAACTTTATAGAAATATTTATGTGGATTTGGTTCATAATGAGTGAGCCAGCAATGACACTGACAGGAAGCAAAACACCTTGCTTCTGAATGTGAGCAAAAACCAAGTTTGTCTGTATATGACATCAAGTTTACATCACAGCTCATTCATCTCAGCACTTAATAGCTAAGACAGAGCTTAAAGTCCTGACTCCTGACTGTTGTAACATGAAGTAGTCGAGATCACACCAGCCTTAATAGTATTTACACCAATCATCCATAATGGCTCAGTGGTAGATTTCTCGTCTGCCATGCAGAAGGCCTGGGTTCAATTTTCACCCAAAGCCCAAACCCCCATCCACTGGATGCAGTACTGGTCCCTGATTCTGGTATCCAGTCGTTAGTACCTACCAAAAGTGGTCCAAGGAAGGACAGTGGGTTTACATCATGTGAAAGAGATGCCAGAGATGCCAGGATCTACTATGTAAAGAGAGGGAGCCAGCGAACTCAATGTAATGCTCTGGATAATGTTCTTCTGAAAAACGTTGGGTTCTGGCATTCATGTGGATATTGCTTTGATGTGTTCCACCTACTTAAACATTGTTGCAGACCAAGTAAACATCTAAGCAATTGATGGTTAAGGGTGTTGCTCAAAGGCCCAAAAGTGGCAGTTTGGTGGTGCTGAGGTTTGAACTTGGAACCTTCTGTTAAGTAGTCCAATGTCTTAACCACTACAGTACATTGGACATTTACACCTGATGCCCCACACATCACTTCTCTTTCTCTCTTTCAGAATAATAATGAAACCTGTCACCCTGCAAAAAATGTTAAAGAATAGCTTGAGGAACATGACAGAATGTTCAGGGTGTTGACTTGGCCTCCAAATTGTATAGATCTTTATCCAAATAAGTATCTGTGGAATATGCCAAACAAGTCTGATCCATGGAGGCTTAATATTTGAAGCAGGTGGTTTTAATGTTATGGCTGATTGGTGTACAGGTTACAATATGTTCTCAGTAATCACTTGTGAAGCGGACCCAGGTATCATTTTAACAATTGTAATATCTTCCAATTGATGTAAAATTGTTAAAACAATGTTATGATGTATGTTATGGTAAGTGTTATCAAAAAGTGAAGCAGAAAGTGAGGAGATGCAATCCAGTACTGTGTCTTAGTGAATGCCATTGTGAATAGTTCTGTGTGAAGAATAAGCATTAGATTAGCTGAGGTTTGCTACAATGCCGACTCATTTTCAGAAGCTTCTGAGGCAGGAGTTAAACAAAGAGGAAAAACATCCAGACATAACATCCTCTATACAAATATGAATCTAAAATTAGCTTGTACATCAGTCTGGTTGTAGCATTTGTATGTTTGTTAATTGAAGTATGATTTAATGTTCTTTGTGCTGCAAAAAATGTGTAAAAATTGTGACGTCTTAAAATAATTTTTGCTTTTGCTATAGAAATACTACCTTTTTAAAACTATTGCCTGTAGACCAATCATACCTATTAAATATTAAGTTAAGATTAATTAATTTTTGTCTTATTGTTACATAACTCTAATGATTTTTGTCTTATTGAATATTCTATTCATTATGAGTACGTGTTATATAACAATTATAAAAATTGTGAGTGTCATCATAGTGCTGAAGAAGCACAAAAATGCATTACCCATCAGCCCCAGGACGTAACATATCTCTGATCATGCTCACATGTGTCTTGTTATGTCCTGTTTAGCACCATTATTCAAGCTCCTGTTGTCAGTGTTTTTTGTTACCGTGTCCTGTGTTACTGTGTTTGTATTTCAGTAAAATAATGATCTTCACCTGCATCCGCCTTTCGCCGTATCATAAAAACCAATGTATGCAAACACTTGATTACTTTTACTAAGGCATGAGCATTATGAACTTGCAATATACTGTGTCTGAGTAAGCACTTATTTCTCCCTAAAAAGGACGGCTTCTACAAATTGCTCAGACTTTTATATCACCATACTGTTCTGTTTAAAGCTGGCCTGTGGTTCCGTTATATTAAAAACATTCTCTCTACAAAATAATTACAAAATAAATCATACTGTTTACACTGCAAGGACATTCTTCTAGCAAACCATACATCATGCTCGTATCAGACTTAGGCTTCTCAGAGATTCATACATCTGTTAGTCTGACTCTGTGTTTGTGTAATTGGCCAGGTTTCTGTGAGCAGAGAGAGAGTCAGACTCCTCTGGACTCAGGTGACCTCTCTTCTAGGACTTCATTCTCAATCCACTCACCTAGTACCAAATCTTCTGGTAAGTAGCCAACCAAAGTTCCTCTCCCTTCATCATTTCATTTAAGACTTGTTAGAAATCTTCTTCTCCTTCCTGCAGAGTTTATTATTATTTTTTATTTCGCATTACCTCAGTGCCTTTAAAGGGTTAAAATCTTATAATTACATCAGTCAAAAAACTCCTGCAGGGAGGAACAGAACTCCCGTTCAGTCATGAAATTTGCTGTGCACTGAGACCTCAGTGTGTGCACGCAGTCCCAGGACACAGACAGAAAGGCAGTCTATGTAAGCGTAAAGCATGAATACACATATAGTTTATGGGTTTGCTTTGTCAGACATCGCATTTTTGCATTTATCTCCCAAATTAGTCACAGTCAACTGCGGTAGTATGTCTGTCCTCAGTTTCATCTCCCACGTATCCAAGACTTAACTGTTTCCTCACAACAAGAACACAGTCATTATGCACAATTAAATCACAATGTGACATGTAATGTGTGGTACTTCAACCTTAACAAGTTCTTTGCTTTGCTTACACAAACTTTCCACATGTAGGGGAAAGTAACTCTTTTTAAGCAAACGGAACTATTAAATCCTCAACATGAATGTGATTTCTTTGCAAACACATAATTGCTTCATTATGTTATTTTCTCCTATTTCTGAAGAATTATGGGACACTCTTTATTCAAGCTTGTGAATATTTTTAGAAGAGAATATAATTTAGGTACTTTAAGTTTTATACGGCTTTTATTTTCCGGCCTCGTCAAAAATGGTTATACATTAGATAAACCACATAAACAACATCGCATAAATAGTGCTATACATCCAAACATTTGCAATAATCCATGTGATGTTTATGTCTAAAGCAGGTCAGCATTCAATCTTAGCAGCGAAATAATAATGTTTTACTCACACCAAAACCACAATGACACCCTCTGCCTCTACAAACCACACTGGGGTTCATTCTTAGCTCCCGATACTTTTTCATCCTAAAGCCTGCGTCCAAGTTTGCAATGCTTAATGCTCATACCTGAACCACAAACACCTCATCAGTCAAAAGACCCAAAACTGAGTGTTTTTTGTAAAATGACTATAATGTAAACAAATGCTGTAAACTAATCAGTATAATTACTTTTTTGGACCACGTGCATGTGGAATGTTTTTGAATGAATTTTTACACATCTCAAGCAATTAGATTTTTTTTTTTAAGGGGAAATAATAATAATAATACATATTATTAGTGTTGTTGTTGTTGTTGTTGTTGTTGTTGTTATTATTATTATTATTAGCATTATTTAATAATGATAATTATAATAATAATAATAAATATTAGAATTAATAATAATATCATGTAATAATAGTAACAGCAATAGTAATGCACTTAAAATAGCAGGTTATGAATAGTATTTTTTTTGCCAGCGATAACATTAACACCACCATGTCACTTAAACAGCAGTGATCACGAAGTATTCACCAGCAAACAGGTAATAATATCATGGGCACCCAAGTCTCACCCATGCAGACATGAACCAAATGCTAATGAGGCAGAAATTGCACATGGGGCGGCAAAGAGGCCAAACCTGGCCCCCAAACTCCCCAGATTCCAATCCAATTAAGCACTCGTTGGATACGCCCGACAAACAAGTCTGATCCACAGAGGCCCCACCCCACAACCCACAGCACCCAAAGGATCCACAGCCAACATCCTGGTGCCACACACACTTGCAGACCATGCAGGGTCACGCCCTGAGGGGCCAGAGCCACCCTGATGACACAAGGAGAACCCAAATCCAGTGATTCTAATGTTAATGGTTTAATTTTATGGTTGATTGGTGTATAACAGCATACAGCATTGGATAGTTATTCGTATGAATGATGTTAAAATAAAATAAGCTTTAAATAGCAGTAATTATTTTTACAAATGCAAAAATACTATACTTCAAATGCATGAGTAAGTATTAAGATATGGTTCTAATAATAAATAAAGCATCTTGTCCAGTTGTCTAAATTGAAAACTGGTTACACCTAAGCAAAAAATGCTTAAACTGAAATAAACACGCTAAGCAATAGGAAAGGAAAGGAAAATAACCATTAAGATAAAACAAACAATTCAGATAAAACAAAACACAATTGAAATTTTATTTTGGGGTAAAATATTCTTTAAAAGGTATGTGGTGAAAGTAACCCAGGTAGCTTTCATGTTGTCTGTTAATTTTGTATGGCTGACATCTTGTATTCACCTCTAATTTTACCTCTAATTTGGGCTCTCTTTATAGGAGATACATTTGTGACCAGTCGTGATGGACTCCAGGAATGTGGGGGCACTGCAGGACGATCTCCAGTTCCACGCTCACTCTCAATCACCCAGCCGCCTTTGATGGGTTTAACAAAGAGAGGTGGAGAAGGTGAGCGCTGGCTTTGGCCGGAAGGTAATGGAGCAGGAGATGATGATGAGCCCACTGCTGAGGACTATCATCAGACTCAACATGTAGAGACCTACATCCTGGGTTTGATACAGCGCCGTCTTCTGGCCACAAGGCAGTGCAAGCCTCGAACCAACATGAGCCCTGAAGCCAGAGGAGTAATGAGACAAAGTAGTCTTTGCCGCAAGCAACCTGTCTTCATTCCAGATCATTGCAAAGTTTCTTCAAGCCCTGAGAGACCAACATGGGCCTCATACAACATTGAAGAGAGGCAGCTTGAGGGCTTTTCTCCTGGAGAGCAACTTCCTGCTCACTATGCAAGGCTTGAGGAGCAGATGCCTGCTCATTTCTCAAGACCTGAGGAGCAGCACACTACACATTATTCCAGGCCTGAGGAGAAGCTTTCTACACAATATTCCAGGCCTGCACTGTCAGGAATTCACTCCACATCTTTGGATTTTCCCTCTGGAGATTTGGACCCCAGCAGTAGTGAAGCAGACTCACCCCAGCACTATCAGATCCCCCACTCACCCTCTTCTGAAGAGCATTTAGTCAATGCACAGTACATCCCAGCACAGCCATGCCAGGCGCCAACGAGAGCCAAAACTTCTCGTGCACATGCAGCCCCCAAAGCCGGCCGCGGTGGTGGCAACACTCACTCCCCTGAAAGACCACAGCCCAAGCAACGGGCCATGCCAAAGAAGTGCCGCTTTAGTGAAGAAAGGACAGCTGTAAAGAAACCTGGAAGAAAAGCCTGTCGCTCACAGTCAGAGAACAGCCTGTTGGGCCAAAAGGGTGCACCTGAGCGAAAGTACAGCACAGTGGAGCGGGACACAGGTCGCGCTAACCAGACCAAATCCCGACGCCAGCATGGCAGCCTTGGGCACCGCCGCTGGCGCTCTACACTAGAGCTCAGCCAGGATGAAGCTGAGCCCACACCAGAGCGAGAGGTCAGACGCACACGTAGGTCTAGACCTGCTGCACCAACCTATGTCTACAACCAGACTCCTCAGCACCATCCACATCATCCACACCACATTCCTCATGCTCACCTTCATTCAGACTACCCAATGCACACCTCGGTGTGCCGTCCAGAGGGGGGCTACAAGCACCCAGGCCCTGGAGAGTGGGAGTCCAGTCTGAGTGAAGGAGAGTCCCCTGGCTCCAGTTCCATGTCCAGTGACTCTGATGAGAGTGGAGGACTGGTGTGGCCTCAACAACTTGCCCCACCCCTGGCTCCTCCTTCACCCCCAACTCCTTCTGGGGCACAACTGCAGTCCAAAGCCTTGGTAAAGATTAAAGCCTCACATGCTCTCAAGAAGAAGATCCTTCGCTTTAGAACTGGTTCTCTCAAAGTCATGACCACCGTTTGAGCTACTGGGTAAAGCATTGTGGAGGTCTTTCTCTTCACTGTTTTGGGATGTCCTAAGACTGAGTTGAAAAGTCTGAACTCAAGCTACCTGCCTCAGATTATCTTGAATCTGAGCCTAAAACCACCATTTACAAATCTGTCTATGTGATAAAGGTACTTGTATTTATGATTCTCTGTACTCTGTAAATAAAACTCTGAGGTCATGTCTTGAAGATGTTTGTGGTTTAAAAGACAATGGTATGAACACATAGGAAAAAGAACTCCAGCATACAATCATAAGGTGTAGAATATAATTACATTATTACATTAATTTCAGTCACGGCAACCCACATTAAAGCAGGAGAGGAGAAATACATTTAGCTGTTTCACACTGAGACAAGGAAAACTTTAATAGTCTGCCCTGCCCAGACAGATGCAGACAAAGGAAACATGCCAAGCATAATACAGACAACTCACAGGAAGTCAAACAGGGCTATGTTCAGCAGAGTGTTTTACTCCCACAATAGGAAAGAGGAGGTAAACTCTGGAGAAGGTGAAATTTTGTGTGCCCTATTATTGCCATTTATGTCTGCAGCATTCCACAGTAATTTTCTCCTAACTTGACCTGGGAAGTGATTTGTTTGTTTGTAAAACACAGTGATGTGGGTGTTCCATCATGGCCAGTGTGAGGAAGTTCACTGCTGAAGCTTCACATGCAGGCCACCCAAGTGTATGTCTTTAGGGCCTATGAAAAGAGGTGGATGTTCTCAGGAAAGGTCCGGTTTGGCAAGCTAGCAATATAGGTGCAACTTTCATCCAAAAGCACTTACACATAAACACTAATGATATTAACTTCAGCTGCTGGACTTTAATTAATCTCTTAGAATTTTAGACACTTCCTCCACCTAGGGTTATATAACAAACTTTGGAGAGCACTGTGCATAGTATGTACCCATATGTACTGTAGAAAGAGGGTCCACCAGACTAACTATCGGAATAACCTAATCCTACCGAATTCTAGTTCAGTAAAAAATACAAACGTTTTAAGGCTACCCCGCAGATTTTCATACTTTGCTACTAAGCCATGACTGTTTTATTTTAATGTAGTCAATTAGAGTTCTCCAGTCTTCCTGAAGGACGTTTTTTTGTCTCAGATATTTCACAAGTTTTTATCTCTCATTTTCAGTTCAGTCCCTGTGTCATGATTTTTTACGGCGACGTGTGTGTGTGCGAGGCATGAATGCAGAGGCGAACTGGCGGTTCAATAAACTCTTTATTTACTATTAAACAAAAGTAATTAAGCTCTTTCTTGAGCGTTTCCGAGTTTATTCTTTTAACAAATAAACACAACGAAACATCACAACCATAAACTAGATTACACAACAAAAGCTAGCCGCCTGACTGATGCTCAGTCAGGCTATTTATACTAGATGAAATTAACTTCCTCGGTTCAGGTGAAAGCCTACGTCACCTCACCGAGGTGTACCCTGGGAACTGAAGTTAACAAACAGAACAGAAAGCAAACTACAAACAGAACTAAAACAACCC
Organism: Dolichallabes microphthalmus; assembly: GCA_026413445.1. Lineage (NCBI taxonomy): Eukaryota > Metazoa > Chordata > Actinopteri > Siluriformes > Clariidae > Dolichallabes > Dolichallabes microphthalmus. The sequence continues at coordinate 4,132,358 of JAOTQY010000008.1, forward strand.
AAAACCACTGGGCGTTTTGGCGCCCTCTAGCCGAGTAGTTTCAGAGAAATGTTTTTTGTTTGTTAAGCCAATCAGTGCCCCATAAATTATTCAAGCATAAAACATCAGCAAATTTAAGACATATACTAGTGAGGAACAGGTGCAGATGATGACAGAGCATGTATGAATGCTAATTAGCTGAAACAGACAATAAGGGAAATGAGGTAGCTGCTCAGGTTTTGTTACATTCTAAAATTGTATCTTTAGGCACTTTGAAGTCTTTTGCAGGTTGTTCCCATTTCTTTTATTTTTATTCATTCATTCATCTTCTATACTTTAGTTTGGGAACGCCAGTGCAAACTCCATGCAAACAGACCCAAGGTGGGGATCGAACCTTGACCCTGGCTCCAGACTCAAGAATTCATGATATTTGAGGATCAACATATTCTCTTATCTGTCACTGCAACACTAGTCAATCACAAACCTCTGATAGTGCAAACATGCTGAAGCAAATTCATACCTTGCCAAATAACATATCACAAGCAGTTTGAAAATTTGCAGTACATCTTTTTTTTAGTTATCTAGGGTAATTTGTTACAGTTCACCTTTCCAGATTGTTGTGAAATACATGAGACCATATGATAGTTGGATGATAGAAGATGATCGTTGTGATGAGGTCTTTGTTCAGAGCACACATCATGATGATTATGAGTATATTAGCTTATTTGTTTGTTAACAAAGGGAAAAAACTAGTGACAAGGATAAGAGAAAAAGGTAAGCTGTTCTTAGAGGGAAAACTTGTATGCCCATTCATGGAACTAGAGTCTTTTCTGATAGGATCTTTCTGTATTACAAAATTCCTTCTCTGGTCATAAACACAATTACCTGATGTTGGCAAGACTGCATGTCCTGAGCTATTAAAAAGCCAGTTTTCTGCCCTAGGGATGGCGATGCACACTTCAGGACTAAATTGGACCCCACTAGTTGGCAGCTAAAAGAACAATGCAATGTACGGGCTCTAGGTGCTTTTGGTGGTCTGTGGTGATGCAGACCAAAGCGGTGAGCCTTTGCTCATCCAAGCCTGCCTTAAGCTCCAATCTGAATAAACTCTGGGAAGAAAGAAGCTTTGTGCCCATGTCTCTATATTCCTAAAACCCACTCTCTCTCTCTCCCTTTCCCCATCTGGACGTGGTTAAAGAGGCTCCCTTCAAGGCCAAGAACCTGGAGAATTTCCTGTAAAAGGGGGAGGGGCAGAGAGGGAGGAAAACGAAGACAGAAACTCAGAAAGAGGGAAAAATTTGACTTTTAGCAAGACAGTCCCTACTACACATCTGGTTTATATTAGAAGGAATAAAGGGGGGCGGGGGTGTCCTATGATCAGAAAGGGGAGAAGGATAAGGGAGGGACTGAACAGAAAAGGAGCTACATTTTCGGTGCTTTGTTCAAGTAGGCCTGCCATATTTCTTTCTCTCTCTCCCACTCTCTTTCTCACTCTCTCTCTCTTTCGCTCACTGTGTGAATATGCACATTTGTGAGACTGTCCAGATCGCTGTTCTCTGGAAGTTGAATAGCTGTATCCTGACTGTCTGTACACCTCCTTATTTTTTTTCTCTCTTAACTTCTCATTTTGCCACATTGTTTCTGTAACGCATATAAAACACCCACTCCCACAAACCGAACTTTACTCATCTCGTCTGAAGACCATTTAAAGTCCTGGACTTATGTTTGATACTGGTTGGCTCTGTATGCATACCAGAGTCTGGGATTGGGGCCAAGCGGAGCAGTGAAGGAAAAAGGGGGCAGAAAAAGAGACAGAGTGAGAGACAAAGTGGGGTCTCTGGGACAAGTTACATTTTAGACAGCTGCACCATGTCCACCAGGCCAGACCCATTCCCAGCCCCCAAAGCTGGGAAGCTGAAGACAGAGCAGCCCAAATTTTGATTGACAGTGGTCCTGCACTGTGTACTATGTCTAAATGTATCTGACAACATGATTACTTATAAATCCCTCAGGTTCGCAGTCTACATATATGTTTGGACATGAATCTAAGACCTACGGATTTGAATGTGTTAAATGCGGTTCACAGTGACATTCATACAGTAGGAATACATTTGAGAAATAGTGGATTTTGGGGCAAGTGACTATATTACAGTTCATCAAGTGCTATTGCTGAATTCTCACCATCTGCCATGATTTAGATTATAAAGTCTAAGAATGTTCTGTCTCTTTCTGTTTATCAGCTCTGTCTTTCCTCAACATGTCTCTCTGTCTTCCTGACTCATAGGCTGAAAGGAACAAAATGTCTCATGGCTCGTGCATCGTGCTCATCATATACTGTACTGTACATATAGATGATTGCAATACAACTGTTTTTTTCCTAACTGCTTAATTGAGCAATTGATTTTATTGCGCCCTCGTGTGGCTAAACTAAGAATTCACATCTTGTGTTGCTTTATCCTTTTGATAGCAAAATTGAATTACCATGGGGAAAAAAGTATATATGATACCAATTTTTTGCAATTCAGGCAAATTTGTTACCAGTCCAATGTAATTAACCTTGGGCTAATTGTTTCAGAGGGCTTGATATTACTGGTAGGATATAACCATCTGTACCTGTTGTGTCTCCATTGTGTGTGTAGGCCGTCAGCCTGGCAATTTCTTACTAAGAAGAGAAATATATTACTAGAAAAAGAAAAAACACCAGGGTGTTGTCAGCAGAAAGAGTCCATAATTCTGCCAACACATTTTGAGATGAAAGAAAATACAAGAATATATTCTAGATATTTTGGTAACAAACGTATTATAATATTTTATCCGAAAATAATTATTTATATTTCGCAAAAAA
>JAOTQY010000008.1:4158872-4174407 GCA_026413445.1 Dolichallabes microphthalmus
GCATATATTTATTAACCAGTAAATTAAATTATATGATTAATTACCTATAACTTTACGAAATATGACAGAAAAAGTTACACAAGTGAGGAATGTACGTCAGGAGGACCTTCGTCAGGATAAATCGTAACGGATATGACGCATTCGATCTGTCTATTCATAATGACGGAATAAAGTTAATCTTATCCTAGAATGCATTTAATTCTTTTTATAAACGCACATCCTTAACCCGCTCACCCACAAGAGTGCTCACCCACAGCAAGGAATATGCAAAAAAAAAGGGAAAAAAAGTGAATGTGGAAATTTTAAATTTCAATTAAATTAGGAATAATACACTACTTCAAGAGTTGAAAAGTGTCAGTATCATGAATCATTCTACATTTAACCTGAGTATCTAAGCAGCAATCTGATTCCAGTGCGAGTTTTATGAGATATCTGTCATCACATGATGAATCTACCTGTACACTGTTTCACTTCTAGCATTGTCTGGTAATAAAGATTGCCTAAAGTCGAAAACTAGGCCTACATCACACAAATTCAGGTCTAAATAAAATATAAAATAAAATCTGATTCACTTCTCATACCTTTCCTTCATAGCTGTAATGAATTTTTAATTGCAAGCCATTATGAATATTATTTCTGGGATTGATTAGAAACTGCTGCATTACCTGCACCGTTGTGAGTGATCCAGGATGAGTTTTCATCATCTCCCCAAGTCAATCCACCGCATGCATCCCGCTTCCTCCTCACCAGAAATGATCGTGGCATCCTTGGTATTTTGTTTAGAGCCTCCCTTGAATCAATCTAACTGCCGATGTACAGTAGCTTTACTTTCTTAACGATCTCACACTTTAACTCGACTGGAACTGTATCTACTTCAACATGTCACCTTTAACCATGCAATCCCTCACCTGTACATAGACACTGTGTTCACAGCTGATCTGCGCCTCACTCTTTACTGTAATCCTCCTGCGTGTGTGTCATCTAACCCCCCCCCCCCTATTCAGCGGTTAGAAAGCGCAAATCTCAGTGCTCATTTCCATACCTCTGGAGGGAGGCCACGGCAGCAGACACACCTGTGTGTGTGTGTGTGTGTGTGTATGTGTGTGTGTGTGTTAACTGCTGCCCTGAAGATTTTGCATGCCAGGTAGTGAGAATCTGGTCTCTTCATTCAACTGGTCCTTCCATGCAAATGGCCCACTGGCTCTGCCGGCATGGAGGGCACGGCCTGCCTAACAGGAGCACGCACAGCTTGGACTGCTAGTAAAATTTGGCTTTTATTTATCGTTCCATATAATTGTCTGCTGGGTTTGAATCACCTGGGCCCAGACAAAGGCCATTCAAATCTGTCTTTTACTGTTTACTATCTGTTAACTACCCGGTTTAGAGAATTGAATGAACCTCTCTCCCCAATTTACAGGTGGCTTTTCCTTTTGTTGCACAACAGAAAGGGTGAAAAATCATTCCTGCCATGTCCGGGAGCACCATTACACTTGAAAATGTTCATGTGTTCAGTGGATAAATGAATTGTATACATATTTGAATATGAATGTGCATAGATCTTGTTTCCACACTATAGTTATATGCTATACAGAGATGAGTTTCGAGGGATGAGCGTTAGGCTCATTACACTGAGCTCTGACTGGCAAATATATCTGCTTGCATCATGTCGTGCAGCCCGTATGCAAACTGTCTCTCTGCCTCTTAGATAGCAGAAGACGATCCCTGAAAGTAGTTGAGTTTTGAACCGATAGTCAGTAATAATTAATTAGCTAAATAAAATCATTAAACCACATTTGGACATTACAGATAATCCAAACACGTTAACTGGACAACTTTTTTTAAAAAACATACTTTATAAGTGTAAAACATATTTATGACTTTTTAAACTTCTTCAGATTCAGATTCAGAATAAAACTAATGTAAATGAAAGAGGGAAATATGTGGATTTTTAAAAAGTGCTTAAACTTATGTTTTATAATTAAAGGATAACTTTCTGTATGTTGCATATAGCTACTATTTGCATATTCTTCTTCCTTGATCAGGAGTAGGTTTACTAACTGAGCCCTACTGTTGTGTTTATTCATGATTATACAACTCATTATTATTGTATATGAGGGAATCTTAAATAATACAGTCAGGCATTTTGCATGCATCATTTAGGTTAAGGGTGCTTTTTAAGCATAGCTATTAAACAAAAAATATGATAATAACTTTTATGTACACAAAATCTAAGGAAAATGCTACGCAATAATTATTTAAGGTATTCTCTGCATAAATCTAATTCAAATTTTCTTCGTAATGCATTATTAAAAATAATAGATTTTTTTAAATATTCATTTCACCTAATGCGATTTTAATGACTATAGTTTAGCTGTCTTCCTTTTTCCATCACAGACAACATCATAGCACAAGTTGTGTAGTATACTGAAATTTGCAATCCAACAGTCAATATCACATAGATTGGAAATCTAAGATTTTAGACTAGTAGGATCCCTAATAGATGAAACATGATTGGATCAATGAATAACTCATATTTAAAGAAATTATAAAAACAAATTTACACTAATTAAATTTGGTAAGCATTCCTTATTTAAAAAAAAAGACACGAAGGGTTATTAGAATGTAAGTTATGTACATCTATACTCAATACCATATGCAGTCTGTGTAACAGTATGAAAATGAGTCTCGTCCGTTAAAAAACTGAGAACAATTAAAAGTCGAAATTCCCCTTTTACTTTACTTACATTCACTTTAAAAGCATTATTTATATTTCCACGGTTTCAGTTCAGTTACTTTTCTTTCGCAAAAATAGCAATCTTTTTCTCTGGGTCTGTAAACAGTGGATTGGTGGCGTCAGTCTGAAAGGCCACTGTATATAATACAGTACACTCACTGGCATCTAGAGACTCTCTCTAACTGTATGCAAATCCCCTCCTGACTTGCTGCCCTCTGCCCTCAGACAAACACACAGGAAGCCTCACTATTTCTGCTATTGTGTGTGGAAAGTAAAGTAATGATTCTAAGCATATGATCAACTGTTGGAGGTAAAGAAGGCAGAATATAAGCTCTTTGATTCAAAATGCATATGAGATGCTTCTATTGTTCTACTAAGTGTACTTTGCAGCACAAACATAAACACACTGTACTGAACATTGCAGTTTTGCATAGTTATTTGAACAGTGACCAGTGAGGGAGGGTGCTGTGTTTGACTTTTAAATGTTCCTATTTCTAATGTGAACCACACCCGCACAAGAAGAAAAGAACCGGGCGTCTTTTTGTTCACTACTAAACACCAGGCTGAGTGAAAAGAGCTGTCTGTCAGAACAAAACCAATGTTGCCTAAAGAATATAGGACTGTTGCAAACTGACTTGGACTGTTATTTTCAGAGTGGCAATAAAAAAAGCTTCAAATGCATTGAAGCACAGGTGTTTTTGCTTAGTGTTTCGTTTTACATTTTGGACGTTGTGACAGTTTTGTCAGTTTCCTTTAAATATTCATATTTAGCTTATATGCAATGTTTCTTTACATTATTACTGTAAATGACAAATAACAATCAGGCTACATGACAAAGTACACATTTACATGTAAGTGTATTTGCCTAATGGATAGAAGAACCTTTACTCTTTAGTTTACCGTCAAAGTGAAAAGGTACCTTGCAATTTTTCCCTTCTTATTATTTCTAATAAAATATTCCTTTAATTTAAGGGACAAAAAAGTATTGGCCTTTTATTCTCCTACTGTAAGTTTTGCATCTTTGGAAAAAAAATTAAAAGATTGACCATATTGAACAAATCTATTAGAATATAAATTCCAACTATTTTTTATGCTTATTTTATGTTGTTTTTTATATGTTCATTTGTAAGATCCTTCCATTTTTAGTTTTCTTCCTGTATGAAAATAAACAAAAATTACGAACAGTATGGACAAGAGCAGGATTAGATTTTTAACAAAATTTTACTTAATTTGTTCTATAGCTTACATTTTGAAAATAGATTAGATTAAACTTTATTGTTGAGCAGAGTACAAGTACAAAGCCAATGAAATGCTGTTAGCATCAAACCAGAAGTGCGAAACAGCAAGTCACATTAAGTGTAACGTGCAAAGAGGCAATAAGGTGGCAGTAAAGTGCAAGTGACAACATGTTAACATGTTATCGAAACTGTAAGTGGAGTTTAAAGTAGGACAAACCGTACACATGGCATCATGTTAAAAATCTGAAAACATGAATTACCATCATAAAGTGCAGTGCTGTGAACAAAGTGTGTGTAACAGGGCACCATCATTTTTCATGTACATTGATTAAGCGTATGATATAAGGACACATAATAGGTTTTTTTATGGTGTATTCAGAATACACAATGCCTAAAGGAATGGTCATGAAAATACCAATTTACACACGTTTAATTGTTTATGGCTACTGGTGTATGAATTAAATACATTAAAATGCAATTTTGCATGATTACTTTTACATTTACTTGCCAAAATTATTTGTCTTCTCCATAAAAATATATTTCATAGTATAAAAACATGTATAAGGTCTAAGAATATCATCAAACTAAATGCATGCTCTGCAGCAAAAGAAAAAAAGACACACAAATCAAAAGATTTTCTTATTACATCAATGCTGATTTAAATGCTTGGTGGAGAAGTAGGTCTTTGTTTGAAGAGAGTCTGAGACTCCGCTGTTTTGACAGGAATGGGAAGTTCAAATCACCACCTGGGTGACAGAGAAGAGTCTTGATGCTTGTCTTTCTTGTAGAATATCTTGAGGGAATATGGGGAACTTGGTGAGATTGATAAAGAAATCTTGCAGCTCCATTTTAGATTAGTTGTCTTACGGTGGCAATAAAACACCTGAACTGTCTCCGTGGAGATGCATTGTTAGATCCGCCTTATACTGGAAATAAGAAATCTGCATGATTGGGTCAAGCAAGCAATGCAAAGAAAAACATACTGTATACCTAGATCCAATGCAAATAAAAATTTTAATTATGTTGATAAATTGAAGATAGCTGATTGTTTTGAGACTGCATTGGACCTTTAGTCTTCATTTCAAAGACATATCTCCCTACACAAGCCTAGGCTCATGATTGACAGGCAAATAGTGCCACCTCCTTGTCATGGCTGGTTGGATTGTTGTTGGTCTACATTTGTTTGTTGACCTACACAACACAAAAAAACAGACTCTTTTAGTCAGATAGTTTTACAGCTACCAGAATGTGAACAGTAATTTTTTTTTGTAAAGTGGTTTCCCACCTTTAATCTTATTGCAGTATTAATGTAGGATACGACATTATTTTCCCTTCTCACTATCGCGGATGGTTTTCTACAGTACCTTTATTGCCAGGGAAGGTGCCTATTGTATAGATTCTATAAAAGTACACCAGTTGACCTTAAGATTATTTTTTAAATAAAATATTGTTTATATTTATTTTATATTATTTATATCAGTTGGAAGATACATACTAAAGGTGCAGGCATTCAGATTTATTTATTTAACACTTTTAACAATGGTTGTTGTCACAACACAGCTTAACAGAATCAAAAAGAAAGTTTGAAAAGTGTGAGGAAACATGCATAATTCATAATTATAAAATTGTCCCTGATGAGCAAACCAAGGGCAATGTTGGCAAGGAAAAACTCCCTGAGATGTCAATAGGAAGAAATTCATCTTCATTTGGGTGATACCTGATGGCAGGGATTGATCTGTAGTCAAACTGTGTGCTATGAGACTGGAAGTTCAGTTAATCCGGAGATGTGTTTAAGATACTATTTGTGCACTTTCGTTATTGTAGGCTCAGGTAAAATAAACTGTTAGTGGGAATTTCAGGCCTGGTCAAGTGGAACTGTCCCCAGTCACCACATGGATCCCAAGAACACCACATGGAGATCTCCTAGGGCACCAGGATGAGACAGACAGGTTCAGACCAAAGAGAGAGAACAGTTAGTTATGGTCAGAGTCACATAATGTACATTATAAGGTGAAGAATGTATATTTAGTGCAGAGGGCAAGCAGTGACTCCCTTAGGACTAACTCTCACTCACTCACTGATCATGCATACCGCTTTTATCCAGTACTGTATGCAGGGTTGCGGAGGGGTCTGAAGCCTACAGTACCCCAGAAGACTTAGGGTACAAGGCAAGGGCCAATCCATTGCAGGGAACACACACACACACATTCATTCGCACCCTATTGCCAATTTTGGGAACGCCAGTTAGCCTAATCGCTGGCCTGATAAAGTCAGAAATGAAGACCTGTGGCAAAGGGCGGGACAGGAACCAGTGGCCAAGCAGATTCTGCGAAGGAAGTGGGGCTGGATAGGGCATACGCTCAGGAAGGAATCATCCAGCACCACACGCCAGGCTCTGACTTGGAACCCGCAGGGGAAGAGAAAACGTGGCAGACCTAGAAACAGCTGGAGGCAAGACACTGAACCAGAACTGAGACAGTATGGGATCACCTGGAGTGAAACAGTGAAAGAAGCCCAGAACCGAGTTCGCTGGCGGAGGGTCGTAGATGGCCTATGCTCATCCGTGGGCTAAGGGCTACTACTACAGTTAGCCTAATCTGCATGTCTTTGGACTGAGGAAACTGGAGTACCCAGAGAAAACTGTCCGGGAATCAAACCTGGACCCTGGAGGTGCAAGGCGGCAGTGCCAACCACTAAGGACTAACTATGACAGCATAAATAAAGTGAAGCGGCAGAAGGAAACACAGACATGATCGGGCCTTGGGGATGTAACCAGTCACTCCACCATCAACAAACCTTTGTGATCAATGAGAGTGTGGGGGAAGACAGCATCCAAGCATACTATAGCAATTCACCATCCATGAGCCCCACAAATCTGCACCTTTAGACATTTGGTGGCACCATCTCAATGATAAAGCCATATATAATGCTGCAATACTATAAATAGCCACAAGAGGGCATGCGAGTAGTAGGACTTGGACTTCAGTTTTCATCTAAACAACCGAATAATGTAAATCTAATGTAATGCAAAGGTATCGTTATTATTATTATTATTATTATTAGATTTTATGATCTATTGTCTCCCCCTATAGTAATTTATCTTTATGGTTAAGTCTCCTATAAAGTCAGCCTCCTACAGTATAAAATGCTGACTTCCCCACGTGTATAAAGGATGAACGTTATTTTATGTCAGCGCGTCTGAAGCGTATAACTGGTCTCGGATCAGATGCGTCAGTTTAAACCAGGAAATTGTGGCTTGTTCTGAACAGCCGCCTGAGAAGCGGATGCCTGTGAGCAGCACTTCACCTCAGATGCCTTTCATATAAATGTGGCTTGTCGTTTTCTGACAAGATCATCACGTCAAAATGGGGTAAGTCCAACAAAAGACGGTCTTTAAACTACGTTTGGTTGGTATCTTGTTTATCTTATTTTAGTTTAGAAGTTTTTAGCGTGTCATCGCCTCTTCTGCCTTCCTAAGTCAAAGAAGAAGAAAAATATACAGTATATACAGCTGTGCGTTTCCATCACCGCATGTTTTTTTTTTCATTGTGTGAGACAAATTATTATATGTATCAATGTGTCTGTTTCATTTTTTGTTGAAAAGAAATGTTTTATAGCCTTCTACCCACAACTTTGAAGTGTTGCCTTTAGGCAACATTTACTTTCTTCATTGTTCGCTCTTTAAGCGTGTTGCCAGATTGATCCGAATTACGTTTTATTTGAATATACAGTACTTTGTTGCAATGTTAAGATTTAAATCCCTTTGAAATAAAACAAGGCAGGTGTGACAAAAGCTCCCTGAGTCGACACGAGGAAGCAACCTTGACTCAAAAGGAAACACAACTTTTTCTTGGTGTCACACTTGGTTCACTCTTTTCACACTGTAAAATCTAACAGTACTAAGTGTATTCAAAGGATGTTCAGTGTAAGCAAATTGTGCCTGAGATGAACGCAGGACAATCGTTATCATTACAGCAGCAGCAGCTCTTTAGTACACAATCCAGGTAGGATTATGCACTAAATCATTGTTCCAGGAGTCCAATCCTATACTCTAATGCTTCCCATATAGTGCAACATATATATACAGGAAGCTCCAAGCAGATTTAGAGGATCAGAGGGGGGGGAATGAACAGCGGTAGCATGTGTCAGGATCAGGCACCAGAATCACATCAGGCCGTGCATGTGCGGAGAATAGGTTATTTTGTATGCTCTTATCCTTGAGTGGATTAAAAGGGTGTACAGGGTGTAATTGGCCTGGATTAACACTTTCCACACCCAAAAACAAATGACTCAATTCAGCAGATTTCCCAACCTGGGAACATCATCGCCATCATCTTGGTGAGCCTGCTTTGATGATGCCGGATTTCAAAAATAAATAAACAAATACATTTCTTAAAGCACGTCTATTCACTAAAGGAGCTCTCGGTTAATGTCTGACTGGATACAGAACCTGAAACAGAGCCATTGGAGTTCGATTACATTAAACCTAGCCATTTCCTCCACAGTTTTGAGGAAGTTAATACCAATCCACTGTGGTTGCAAAGCAAACATCAGGTGTCAATGACTTTCTCATATAACTGTTTATTTTTTTATTGTGGTTTCTAACAAAACATAACATTTCAGAAGTACACTGTGTTAGCCATGGATATCCTTACAATCTGAAATTCATGGACATGAATTGCAACATTCAACGTAAACTCGCCTGTCCCTAAAGCTAATAAGTAACTATAATTTTTTTTATTTGTGTGCATGCAAATTTGCAAACAGTTAAAGCAACAGTTGTGTCTTTTGAATTCTGAATGGTACCTGTTCATCTTAAAGCTATTATGACAAGGATGACTTTAAAAAAAAAAAAGAAATAAATTTCACAACCTTAAAAACATAACCAAGACTGAAAAGCATGAAAAGTGTTGTTTATCAGGTGAGTTTTGTTTTAAAGAATGCGGTAACGTATCAGTAAAGTTAAGGATCAGTCAAGTATCTGATAAGCAAGCATGTAAAGTCTTGCTTATCAGATCGTTTTTATTAATTTTTTTCTTTTAATTTATTTTAGATGCTTGTATTTTGCAGGCTGTAAATAAGGCACAGTACAACAGCGCAGCAAGAGTATATTCAGCTAATTTAACATCACCACTATATGGGTATATGTCTCTAATCATTTCCATGAAATATCACTGTGTGTGTGTGTCCGTCCACAACAGGCCTTTGTAGAAATGCACAAACCCAAGAGCCTCAAAACCAATTTGTTTTGTAAGCTGGCGAAAACTTCAACTAACACCTTTGGCATATACTCCGGCCACCAAAATAGACAGTATGAACTGAGAAACTCATCTCTGCACCATCGCATGTCTAAAACAGCCACATATCCGGCGTGTGTAAAGCTGTTAATAATAAGAGCTGTATTAGAAGCAGTGTGTTAGAAGCTCTTTGACTGTACACTGGAAAACAAATGAACAAATGTTCCCCAGTTTAGAGCTGATAAGAAATTAAAAAAAATAATCGTTTCACATGACACACACTATTTGCATTGCTTCTGTTTGTGTGTCTTCTAATCAGTGCATGAAAATAAAAACAACTGCATAAAACTGACTATAACTGGGCCACTCCTTCTAGAGCTGTTTATTTGATAATGCTGTAATTAGTTGTTATTGTCCTCTAGCAACACTACAATATAAAACATGAAAAAGTATAAACTGTAAAATTAGACCTTACAGCTACGAACTGTGAGAACCAATATTTCGCTGTAAGGCCTTATATGGGGAGTGTGTGATGGAGGCGTTTTTGAAACCTCGCTCGGGTTCAATGTCCTCACAAGAATAGAAATAAGTAGTGTTAACCTTCATCTGGTCGCGACAAGCCAAAAAGATTTCCAAAAAAATCTGCAGCTTTTATTTAGAACAAACTAAAAAGACAAAACAACATGTATTTTCTGTTTGTACGATCAAGGTACTGTCAGCATGTATGTAGGTGAGGCCTAGCATTAACAAGCTGCATTAATCATCAAGAAAGTGGAAGATACCCATGAATAGAGTAAAGACAAAGTTTGTGTGTGTGTGTCTGTATGTCTGTGCGTAAATCAGTAAATCATTCTATACTCAGTGTCTGCAGTAAACCACAATTTCCTATACTGCATTCAGTGCTGGAGAGACTTAAATCAACATAAACCAAACCAGTAAAAAGAATTTTGATATCGTTCATTTATGTGCAAGCAAAAGAGGAAGTCTTTTGCACTATAGAACACCAAAGGGAGGCTTCAGTGTTTCTGCATTTTTTTTACCGTGCTAGTCTTATATAGCTCTGTCTCTCTCTCTGAAACAACACTTCCTATTAATTAACATCTCAGATCCGCTTTTAGCTCTGCTTCGTCTCGTTGGTCAAACCGAGTACTGTATGGTTAGACACCAGAGCTAGCTAGTGCTTTGCAGAAAGTTGCACTTACTGACCATGTCTGCAAAGTATACTCGCGCGAGCTTCGAGTCATTGTTTTCTCTTCAGAAGCAGGCTATCATGTCAGCGGAAGTCAGTAGGTGCAATATTATAGTTGAGACAATCACAGAGGAAGAGGGAAACGTGCTCCCACTTCCTCCTGTGTGTTTTTCTACACGCTTTGTAAGAGAAGCGTTCTAATAATGGTAGTCTGTGAGTCATTATCCTGATACAGACCAGCATCGATCACCAGTTGTTAAATCATTTTTTTTTCATGATAAAAAGTCTGCATAAGTGTGTTTTAAATGAGAGAACTGTTGGCTGATCATTCCTCCACTCTGTCTCCCATTTGCGCAGTGAGGTGAGCTTGTGCCAGGCGCGAGCCACTGTCATGCTATACGATGATGCAGGGAGACGCTGGGTCCCCGCTGGAACTGGAGGTCAGTCTGTGAGCAGAGTGCACATCTACCAAAACCCTGCTAACAACACCTTCAGGGTGGTGGGACGAAAACTGCAGGCTGACCAGCAGGTAAAACATGCTACAGTAATAAATGTGTCACAGAACGTAACGTCTAATTTACGTTAGACGTTACCTGTTACCTGTCCATTAATACGTTAACTGTCCATTAGACGTTAATTATACATGAAGCATAATTAACATTAACACCACCACCAGGTGAATTGAATAACACTGATATCAGTATCAACTATATACCAGTTGTAGTATAAACTGTGTACCAGTTGTTATAAACGGTTGATAGGATCACAAGCATCCAAGGCTTATTTACAGTATGACTTTGGAGAGCAAAGACTAACCCGTCTGATATGATCCCACAGAAAATCTAATTTATCACACTTAATGCATCACAGCCTGCTGTGACAATATATTAGGTATTGTCATATACTATAAATTTAAATAATAAAGATAAAGGAAAATCTGGTGACTTGGTGTGCATACAGTATGAAAGTAATTATGTGTAACATTTGATATGAAATAAAAATTCTTCTTTAGATGACCTTTTCTCTGAAAGAATCCTTCGCATGACTATAGCGTTTCTGAGAAACATGACAAAGTTTCACCTCCTCTTTTCAGTGGTTAGTAATGATAGTTCATTAGGTATTTACTGTATGATCAGCTATTGAACAGAATAATAATTTTGTAAAAGGAATAATTTTACAATTCTTTTATGTTTTTACCATATGCTCTATAGAGTGATGGGATGGATGCTTTATGCGTGTGGGAAACGGCACAGAACATTGTCAGTTTGTCCTCACTTAGTGGTTTTTGTCTTTTTTTTTCAGTCTCACAGTTTGCTGTCTACGTTTGACTTCCTGTGTCTGTGTGAAAGCAGAGTGAATCACACTGCCAACAAAAACAGATTCAATCAGGAGTTTTTTTTTTCAAATCCCATTCAGAACTAGACCTGTTTAGGATATCATAATGGTGCAGAAAGTAAGGTCCAAAGCCGTCTGCAGGTTTATTAAATGTAAATAAAAAATTGTTAGTTGATTTGATTTGTTTTCATAAATTTCAGAAAATTTTACACTGTAAGAAAAAACATGAGGATGTGACTCACTACCATGCTTGTGCTATACAGTAGGTGATAGCACACCCTTTGAGTGGGCGATTTACATATCACTGTAGACTATCACTCTACTAGTAAGTGTCACAATCTGAATGGATTGTCTTTATGAGAATTGAGCACTTTGGAGCGTAAGAATTAAACTTACTCTGGAGTGGAATTTGTGCTGGGGCAGTTTGTCATTGCCTACAACACCCAGTTAAACCAGTGCAGATGTGACCTTGATTGTCTAAATGGCTAGGAGTCCTAGTTGCAGCATTCATGGACAGAACAGAGCAACATATAATAGATAATTACATGCATGTTCAATATTTGGTTTCTAATTTGACTTTTTCACAAATAAGCATCACACAACCACCGTCCCCAAATACTGGAGCTAGCTAGATTCTAAATAGATTCTTCAAAACTTACAGACGGTAATACAACAGGTCTAGTTGGATCTTTCATGCAGTACAGATCTCTGATGTGCAAGAACATATAGACCAGGGTTTGGGATTTTTTTACTTTGTCCTAAACCGTGTTAAACTGGCACATGTGAGACCTGGGGTGTTCCTTAATTAATAGGGAGTCCAATTTTCTGCACACAATCAATATACAATAAACTATTACAAGTACAGTATATTAATGTTCGGGTATGCTAACATTTCCTTTTTGCAGGTTGTTATCAACTGCCCACTTGTAAGAGGTACAAAGTACAACGAAGCCACTCCAAATTTCCACCAGTGGCGAGATTCACGGCAGGTGTGGGGCCTAAATTTCGGCACCAGGGATGAAGCTGCACAGTTTGCCAGCACCATGCTGCATGCACTAGATCTGCTCAGTGGTGAGACAAAGTCCAGACACACTATTACTCCCACTCATTATACTGTATACATTTGCATTGTAGCTATTATGTTGCTATTGATTAGGCCCGTCAGTCAGGGTCAGCACATTATCGTGACTAGCATTAGGTTAGTGTGTTGAGAGAATTTATTATATTTTGTTTGCTTCGTAGGTGCCACTCCCTCTCGGCCTCCACCGAACGGACCGAGTGTTGAAGAGCAGCAGAGGTACTCACTCACCAGTGCTGTGCACGCAATAACCTCGACCTAACTCTGCCATCACCACACACAGTGACTCAGCACAGCTCGTTACGAAATACAGTGTTTTGTATTTCACTAATGTACATACACACACTCCGGATTCTTACATGTACAATGTAATACATAAACCACAAAAGGTTGCAAACATCCTCAAATGTTGTTCATATTCAGATGGATTTGTGCAATATACATTTATGAAAATTACATTTTCTGTACTATTAATATGTAATATCAGTTTTGGATTTTTTTTCATCATTTCATAAATTAATTAATTCAATTAAATTTTATTTATATAGCACTTTTAACAATGGACGTTGTCTCAAAGCAGCTTCACAAAATGAAAAGAAAATTAATGAAAGTGTGTATGAGTGAAAAAAAATGTGTTTAGACAATAATGAGATTGTGAGATTGTCCCTGATGAGCAAGTCGAGGGCGACGGTGGCAAGGAAAAACTCCCTGAGATGGCAATAGGAAGAAACCTTGAGAGGAACCAGACTTAACAGTGAACACATCCTCATTTGGGTGATAATGGATAACAGGAATTGTATATCAGTTATCATGGAGTCCAGTTCAGTACAGGGATGAGTCAGCAGGTGCAGAGGGGGGTCTGTATCACTGGGAGCACAGGAGCCGCATCTGTAGATCCAAACCATCATGAAGCTGAATCCAGCTGGAGGTGGTCCTTCTCTGGATGCCTCAAGATCTTCGCAGGGTTGGCCTCTGCCTACTGGAGCTGGCACAATCTCCAGATGCCTCGGGATGGGTAGAGAAAGGAAGAACTCAGGTTATTAGCAGCAGTAGATAGGAGTGTGCATTTAGATATACTGGAGTAAGAGGTTATGTGATGAATTATGTGTATGCCAGATTAAAGAGATGTGTCTTGAGTCTACTTTTAAACTGGTAGACTATGTCTGAGGCTATTCCAAAGCTAAATTAAGCAATCCGCAATTGACATATTTCTTAATTCCCTTTCTATGTCAAACAACAGGAGGGCAAATTAGTATGTTTTAATAAACTTGGGTTATTTGACTAAAAGTCGGACAGGGATCTTTAGTTTTTTTGAATGCATAAATATTAAGAACATTTGACTAGGTTTCTGCTCAGTCATGCCTCAATACAGTTTTTGCATTTTCTAAACAGACTTCAAGAGCAGCAGGAGCGAGAGAGACAGGAGAGAGAGAGACAGGAGCAGGAACGCCTAGAGAGGCAGAGACAGGCAGCTGCCCCTCCTGCTCCTCCTCCAGCTCCAGCTTCAGCTGCAGGTCCTCCCCCAGGAGTCCCACCTCCACCTGGACCTCCGCCACCTCCTGGGCCACCTCCAGCTCCTCCACCACCACCCTCTGAAGGTGCTCCATCTGCCCCGCCACCACCTTCAGGAGGAGGAGGAGGAGGAGGAGGCGGTCTTGGTGGAGCTGGCGGACTAGCATCAGCTCTCGCTGGGGCTAAACTACGCAAAGTGGCCAAGGTAAATACAGTATATAACGGTAATGTACAGTGCAAATCAATAAAAATAGAATATATTAATATAATTCAAAAAGTGGAATTATCATATATTCTAGATTCATTACATGTAAAGTTAAATATTTCAATGATTACAGCTTATAGATCATGAAAATAAAAAATCCAGTATCTCATACTGTAGATTCTCTGTGGGGTTCAGGTCAAATGAGTGCAATAATATTTTTTGCAACTGTGAGCAGATGCTACTGTAAGTCCTGTTGAAAAAGGAAATCGGCAGCTCCATAAAGCCTGTCAGCTGCCAGAAGCATGAAGTGTTGTAAAATCTCCTGGTAGATAGCTGCGCTGACTTTGAGGTCCAAATTAATTTCTAAATTTAATTTCATCTGAAAAGATGACTTACTGTAGGACCACTGAACAACGGGCCTCTTCTTTTTCTCCTTAGCCCAGGTAAAACACTTCTCAAGTTGTCTCTCATACATGAATGGGTTGATACTAAGAATGTAGTTGTACCCATTTCCTGAAGACGGCTGTGCATGGTGGCTCTTGATGCACTGACTCCGGCCTCACGCCACTCATTGTGAAGCTCTTTCAAGTTCTTGAATTGGGTTTGCTTGACGATCTTAAGGCTGCAGTCATCCCTGCTGCTTGTGCAAGTTTTTGCCTTTCTGCCAACTTTGCATAAATATGATTTGATAAAGCAATCTGTGAAAAACCAGCCATTTCAGCAATGACTTCTGGTGGCTGTCTTTGTGGAGGGAATCAACAATCACGGTCTGGACAACTGTCAAGTCAGCACTCCTCCCCATGCATGTACTGAACTAACCCGAGAGATACACACTATTTATGCTGTATGACCAGTACACAAATGTATTCAAACTCAAAATGAAATATTCTAATATTTTAAGATACTGTATTCTTTATTTTCATTAACTAGAAATTACAAACCGGATTCCAAAAAAGTTGGGACACTAAACAAATTGTGAATAAAAACTGAATGCAATGATGTGGAGA
>JAOTQY010000008.1:4184678-4199861 GCA_026413445.1 Dolichallabes microphthalmus
TGCATTTTGTGTTTACTTGTGTTATCTTTGACTAATAGTTAAATGTGTTTGATGATCAGAAACATTTTGTGTGACAACCATGCAAAAGAATAAGAAATCAGGAGGGGGGCAAATAGTTTTTCACACCACTGTATTATCAACCTAATAGCACAGTGAGATGGTGAATGCTTGCTTGCTGTATTAGCACCATGATGAACACAACATCATGAACACTTCCCAAAATGCAATGAGACATGATGTCGTTGCCTGTTCTCTATTCTGTACTAACCCATAAGGAATGTTTTCCCTCTTTCTAGGTGCACATTATTGGCCACATCCCTCCTGGACTTTGTTTGAGCAGCTGGAGCTGGAACTACTATCACATAGTCAACAGGTTAGTCCCAGACTGTCTGTCCCAATCTCTCTGTGTTCTATGTCTTGGTCTACTTGGTTCTAAAGTCATGGTGAGCACATGACTTCAGAAGCGGACTTTCCTCTACTTCCTCATTGCAGTTCCTTTTAGATGAAAAGAAGTGGCTATCTTATTTGCAATTGAGGTTACAAGGATTATTGCAGACCATGTGATTCAGTTTGAAATCCTATATCTGTATATCACCTGATTGTCAATGATTTCTATATTGTTATTATGTAATGTTGTACATGTAATGTTGATTAGTTATTTTAAGCTTTAACTGATGTATTTATTTCTTTGCATCAGGTACGAGAGCACTATAACAGGACAGTTTTTTGGACACACACACTTTGACGAATTTCAGTTGTTTTATGATGAAGAGACGTTGACCCGAGCAGTTGGTGTGGCTTACATTGCTCCAAGTGTAACCACGTTCATTAACCTGAATCCAGGTAAAAATGACATAAACATGCATATACTGTAGGTCTTAAATTAATTTAGGGAAAAAAGTTTACTTGCGATTAAAGATTCCATGGTTTAGATTCACTTTAGCAGTTGAGTTGATTTATTACTGATACTGATGGAAACAAGAATCATGTTTGTATCACAATCAGTCATAATACTCTACCACTGATTTTAATTGCATTACCTTAAATTGTGAGTGGCAAAAATGGATTTGGTGGTCTTCTTTTTTTGTCTTAATGCTAGTTACAGTAATACCTTCATGTATACTGTACTGTAGGTGTGGTGAATATTTAATGGTGTTATACTGGTCTTATTTACATGTGACAAAAATAAAGCACATTAACTTGAATTATTTACATATTTATTACATTTACCTTCAAATACCATTTAATCTTGGTGTTTTTGTTATGCAGGTTACCGTGTATATTATATTGATGGTAACTACTCTGATAGCACTCATCTGGTCCTGGATCATGAGACCTTCATCCTCAACCTCACCTTGGCAAATGGATTTCAAGATAACTCCTCATGGTTCCCCAAGCCTGACCCAGACCCAGCATGGACACTGCTGTACCGGGCCACTCAGGCCTATGGTGTACCTACCTTGTTCCCAGCTGACTGGGATGGTCTGGTCAGATCCTTTACAAATGATCGCATCTTTCAGCAATTTTGGTACTTTATGCACAAAGGCCACGTTTCGGAGCCCTGCCAGGATGTGTGTAAGAGCGCACTGATCTGCTACCTGCGTAGTGGCCGTTATGACCTGCTGGAACACTGTGATCGCATTGATGAAGTCAAGAAGCCAAGAGGACATTCTGTCAGAAAGACTCTGTGCTGATCAGATTAGACACTTGCTGAGGTTAAAGAGTTCCACAGGCAGTGCACTTATCACTAGTGATTTTTCAATATGGCCAAAAATATTTCAATGTCTTCACTGAGCCAAGTTTTCAGGGTTTCTGTAAGGTGTAATATGCAGTTTTTGATTGTGCTATATGTACTGTAATCCAAACATCAGTCTGTTTTGAATCGCTGTATAATACAATGTCCGAATTATTTTATTCCTGATTGCCTCTGATTTGTAATTACAGCTAAATGTCATATTGCAAATTTGAATGAAATACCATGGGTGAGAATTATTTCTGATTATCTTAAATTAATTTATGACCGTGCTGTACAAAATTAAATGAAAATACAAAATTAATTCCCCTAATTGAAAACTACGTAGAATGCACTAGTGATGCTAAAACCTAACATGATGAAAAGGTCATGGTATTGAAACTTATGTATTTTACCTTTGTAGACTTATATATACACTATCTTATATGAAGTGATATGATTTGACCTCAACACCACTGTTTTATTACTGTTTTCACTATATTTGCTAGGACTGATTTCATGTCAAGCCATTGATTTTGGAGTTTGCAGTGTACACAGTTTTGATATTGATCCAAGATTAGAATGTTACACATGGCACCTTAAAAGTTCCTTTATAAGTTACAGTTAACCTCACCTTGTCTTTCATTGGCAGAGTATAGCACATCTAATGCACAATCACTTGTAACATAGAATTGTTTGGTTTGGACCTGGGTTATGTGTGTAAAATTAATTTAACTGATGTAAATTATTAAATTAATTTAACAATCCACAATCCAAGTTCTGTAATTTTTTTTGTTACAGCAGATATATGTGATCTAAAAATTGTATGAATAGGTATGCTCCAATCTCTCTCTCCCCCACTCAATTTTTGTAATCATAAATTATCAACATACAGGAATGTCTAAAATAAAATATAAAATGTTAAAATGTTATGTGCTAGGGGAGACATGTGCACCCTAACATGTGCTTTTTTCCCCCCTCTCCAAGTTTCTCATTGCACACCCCCAATATTTACATTTTATTTTTCATTGAAAAGTTTCATATGCCACACCCATCTGAGCTTATTTAACATCCCATTACAAAACCATAACATTTAATATGGAGTTTTAAATATTGCAAACTAAGTCAAAAAGTAAAACCCGATGATTCCCTAATGGCAGTGGTGTACAGTATTTCAGCAGTTTACTGTATGTGTCTAGGGTTAGGGTTAGGCCTTGCCATGTGCAAAAATTATTCAGAAATGGTTTGAACATGACATAAGTTTAAGGTACTGATTTGGCCTCCAAATTCCGTAGATCTTATTTGGTTAAATTACATGTGGGATGTGCTCTGCAAAAAAAAAGTCCACTTTTCTACAGGATCTGCTGCTAACATCTTGGTGACAGTAACCATAGAATGGAACCCATGCCTTGACAGGTGACAAGCATGGACCAACATAAAATTAGACATGTAGCTTTAATAGTCATGTAGGTTTAGGATATGCAGGTATACCTGTATGAGTGAAACTTTTTGAAGAAATGTAAAGGATGGCTTTGTACTGTATGCTTTAGCAGTAAGATTTCCCTACACTGAAAGTAAGGAGCCTAAGCCTGTTCCAACAAGACAGTGCCCCTGTGCACAAAGTAAGGTCCATAAAGAAATGGTTTGCCAGTGTCAAAAAATCATAAGTGACATGCACAAAGTCCTCACCTCACACCTCGACACCTTTGGGTCAAACTATGGGAACTGACAAGGATACAGGCCAAGGATTCTCGCCCAACATCAATGGCTGACTAAAACTCTTGTGTTGAATGAGCAAATCGTCACATCATGTTCCAAAATTAAGTGAAAAGCCTTCCTGGAAGAGCGGAGGTTATAATAGAAAAGGAAAATGACATCTAGAATAGAATGTTTAAAAAGCAGATGGCCAAATGCAAATGAGTGTAGTTGGTCAGATTTCCACAAACTCTTGGTCACACAGTGAATCAACCAGAAAAGGTCACCTGATCTCTGGTAAGGACATCATTATATACAGTACATGTAGTGTATACTTCATATACATACAATATGTAGTGTCAGGAGTTCTGGTTGAAAGGGCTGTTTTTTGTGGTATAGCACCTAACTAGAACATTTTTAATTGCCCGCAATCCCAATCAGTACTGTATCTGCAATAAGAGATAATTATTACTGGATGGTCAATTTTTCTGTTATTCTTGTTTGCCAGGTTTATTATTAGGATACTTGATACAATAAATGATAAATTATGATCTGTACACCTTTTAACTAATGCCACATTTTACTATTTAAAAATTTATAAATGTGTCTGTAGGTCTTGTTAAATAGGCTAAAGGGTGAACATGAAGTGGGGTTGAACATCAACATCAACCCCACTTCATGGTCACCATTTAGCCTATTTAACAAGACCTACTTTTGTGCTGTTTACATTCAGAGATCCATCTTCAGCCCTACAGACTGTATGTAATTCCATTTTTAAAGTGAATAAGAGACTGAAAGCAATATTTACTTCTGCAATTACTTTAATTTTTTTGTCATATATAAATCCTTTTCCCTATTCTCTACCTCTTCCATGGTTATTATACAAAATGTTTATTTACTGTAAATATCAGTTATATAGTGAATCTGGAGTGTTTACTTTCCATGTAATCTGTCAAACCCCACGATGCTGAATAAAACAACACATATACAACACTTTGAAAATTGAGAGGCAAATCTGATCCTGCACATGTGTAACAACAACACTGTGACATTTTGGAAACTTGTGAATATATCCTTCAAAAGCTGTGTTGCCAAATATTGCACCATTTTCTATACATTTCCCCTTTAACTAAAAAAAATAAAAAATAAATTTTTTTTAATTAGGACGAACAATATTTTGGCCTAAATCCTGTATATGTCTCAGTGCCATTTCCTCTAGTTAGAGGAAGGTATATATAGGGAATGATGTTAGTTAGCTAACTATAGTGTGGATCACATCATTAATGCTCTCTTCAGGGGTCACTGAATGACACGGTCACACCAAAGTCCTCTTTATAGATGTCCCAGGTCTTGGACTTGTGTGGGTTGTCCAGTTCTTCCCTCGACAGATATAGCCTGTTTAAGTTGAGATCAGAACTTTAAGAAGTATGAGGAGCATCCTAAACAGTTATGATGACTGAGGGCTACCAGCGCCAAAGTATTCTTAGACTCTAGTGTAAATGTCCTACCTGTGGTCCTCTATAAATGAGGTGTTGAACCAGAAAAAGAATGGACAGTCTTCATATCCCTTTGGAATGCCCTGGACACAGAGGAAAGTGAGAAGCATGGTTAAACCTAAAAATAAAAGAATGCAATATCAGATATCATTAGAATAGAGAGCTAACTTACAGCACTGGATTCAAACATGACTTTGACATCACCACACACCACTGGGCAATTGTGTAAACTGATCACCACTGCATTGTTTCCAGCATCAGGGAATAGCTAGGATATAAATATAAGAACATCATATGCAAATGACCAAAATAAAGTGCAAAATACAGAAGAATTTATTTCTCAAAATGTTTTGGTAGATGTAGTGGATTACATAATTTGTAAAGTATTATTATTAATGCTTCCCGCTAAACACTTTACAGCTATCCGAGTCATCTGCTCGAGGTTTTAGTCATGATTTCATTAGAAACATTAAAAAGAAAGACCACAGATATATTGGCAAGCATTATATTTGGAACTGTCACAGCATCCTAGATTCGAGAAAAAGTCCAGTATTTACTAGTATTAAAAGGTCAGCATATGGAAATAATCTCTAAAGGCTAATCATTCTACTAATTTCATAACTAAAAATTAGCAACTAGGTATCATATGCCTGCAATTGGGAAATCATCTGACGAAATATCTTCCCAATCTGGCAAAACTTTTTTTTTTTTTTGGTTCAATTATTTGCACATTTTACAAAATTACAATTAAACAATTAAAACATTTACTGTTAGAATGAAGATTCTAATAAAAAACTAGAGAGGTACATTTCCTGAAGAAATCAGCTAATCAGCTAAACGTCATGCTATTTACACTAGCATCATGCTAGGAACATTCTACACATGTTTTTAGCGAAATGCCACTAAAGGTAGCATATGCTAGCGATGTGCTGATGAAATTAGCATAATGCTAGCGACATGCTAATATTGTTAGCATCATGCTAGCAAAATGCTAATCGTCTTAGCATCATGCTAACAGCATACTGTACTAATGAGGGTGCTAGGGGGTGTGGCTTATGAGCATGATGATAAATGCAAAAAGAGTGATTCGTTGCCTGAGTTAAATGAGCTTTCCCCCCTGTCTCTACGACAGTCGGTTCCACAGTTAAATCAATGTTAAGTACATTATAAGTCAATGGGGCAACTTTGGGGACCCGGGGGCGAAACTTATATCCTTGTGCGGGGTATCTTCTGACACAGGTTGCAAACCTCTTCAAATCTGGTAAATTTCACATTTCTACAAGAGTCCCTCTCTGCGCTACAATCCGTAAAAGTCGGCCT
Organism: Dolichallabes microphthalmus; assembly: GCA_026413445.1. Taxonomy (NCBI): domain Eukaryota; kingdom Metazoa; phylum Chordata; class Actinopteri; order Siluriformes; family Clariidae; genus Dolichallabes; species Dolichallabes microphthalmus. The sequence goes on from JAOTQY010000008.1 coordinate 4,190,922, forward strand.
CAATGTTAAGTCTATGGGATTGTAGTTTTTTGGGAATTGCGGGGAAACCATGCGTCGGATCGCTTCTGGAGCAGAGGTTGAAACGCAGTCCCAATCGAACCGGACACAACGGTGTAACATACGTGGCCGTCGTCTCAAAGCTGTCCGGCATGGAAGGGTCCAAACTCACAAAAAAGTGTGCTATCGTTTTTTGGGAATTTTGGGAAAAGCATGCAACGAATCGCTACGAGAAGTAATAGAAAACTATTCCAGAATAAGCCGCACGGTTTGACACCTCATTCATGGGTCTACGACGAACGGTGCGGGACTAGTGACTCGCCAAAAATCCACATTATAAGTCAATGGGGCAAATTTGGGGACCTTTCTTGCCCCGGGGGTAAAACCTGCTTCCGCAGTATCTTCTGACACAGGTTGCAAACCTCTTCAAATGTGGTGATTTTCACGTTTCTACAAAATTCCCTGTCTGCGCTACAATCCGTCAAAGTTGGCCTCAATGTTAAGTCAATGGGATTTTGACTGCCCACCCCTTAGAAAAGTCATAGCACCCCATTCCCGAATAGGCCGCACGATTTGACACCTCACTCATGGGACTTGTTACGCGCCGAACTTTTGTGTACGGAAGTAGTTGCAAGAGAACAATAGTAGTGCTCAAAGCACCACTAATTACCATTTAAGGATTTATACTTTCTACAAGTTCTAATATGGACATTTTATTTAAATATGTTCATTTATCACCTATACCGCTAAATCTGTGTACAGGGCCGTGGGAGGCCTGGAGCCTATCACAGGAGGCAGCGTAGACCCTGGACAGGGTGCCCATCGATCACAGGGCACACATGCACGCACACACTATGGGCAATTTTGGAACACTAAATGACCTAATCTCTATGTCTTTGGACTGCGAGAGGAAACCGGAGTACCCAGAGTAAACCGACTAAACATGGAGAAAACATGTAAACTCCACATGCACAGACCCAAGGCGGGAATCGAACCCTTTGACTGTGGAGGTGCGAGGCCACAGTGCTAACAACTACGCCAAAGTGTCACCCAATGTGTCTTACATATTATTATAATATTTACATTTGTCTTATAGGAGCTAATATACTTAGAAAAGTTGTGCTTTAGCACAAATGAAAATATCACCAATACTACATGATCAAACCGTCACAATGTAAACATCTGAAAATGGACAAAGTGATCTCACGGTGATTTCTCTATGTTTTTTTCTGACAAATACATTTTTTACACAAATGGCAACACAATTCTCACCCAGCTGGATCACAGATAGGAAAAAATACCAAAACCCTTCACAAACAGAGCAACGTGTTTAAATAGCATTCCTTTATGTGGTTTTATTACCGCGCAGTTCTCTTGTTTGGCACAAATGCACTGGAACACCTGCACCTTCCTCACTATGATACGGACTTTCAGATCACTGCCATTGCCCCTTCCAACCCCTGCAAAGCAAACATAAAAGAAGTACTAACGTATCAGTACTAACTAAATCAAACACTTATTGTATACATACAGTCACATATGGGGAAATATAAATATCTGATGAATACCTGCGATGGAGTGAATGCGCAGACTCTTGATTTTTAAGCTTTGTGGTGGGGGCAGCTGCCGGTTGTATTTGTTCTTCATGATCTCATAATATCCAACATACCGGCTCTACAAAATGTTACAAAAAAGAAGCTATTTAAACTAATCTCACTGGACAAAAACAGTCCTGGCTTGTACACAGACCCTGGCATGGCACGGTTCACCTGAGACGGAGTTTCGACGCCCTGGAATTTTGAACTCATGCTTTTATCCGTTCGTCTTTCACCAAAGTAGTCCAGGCTGTCCTGCCAAACACGAAAGCAAGACGAAAGTTCAAGGTACACTTCTGTATAAAACTAATTCCGTACATCTTTTTTAGAAGTATAGTACCTGTGCACTTTCAAACTGATCGCTGTCGATTAGCCACGTGCACACCATGGTCCCTGTTCGTCCTGTCACAACAGAAAAGAATTCTTAACCTGACCTGTTAAAAACACTCCATCCATCATAAATAAGTGAGTGCAATGTCACCTTTTCCCCCTTTGCAATGGATAGCAATGATGTTGCGTGAGTCTGCAGCCATCCACTCCCTAACACTGGAGGTGTATCTTAGCATGTCGCTGAGAACCACATAACACACACACACATACACTGATTACACTCACACTGTAGCCCCACAAAGCAAGAAGAGACATTTAAAATAGCCAGACTTATTACTTACTCTAATGATGGCACATTATGGTCATCAATCATCACACGTTCCACTCTATAATGGAAAAGTTTTGGATCATAACCTTTCTCACCTGAAATAATACAAATATTAGCCTTAAAAGTTGTTAATCAGTTAGATTTACTGTATATGCACAGTACAGTAATAAAACTGACTCACTGCAGAGGTTGTAAACTTTGTAGTGATCCTGATGTTTAGTGTCCAGGAATCTGACAACTTCCTAAAATAGTACAGGGATAGTTATTTAAACTCTGGAGCCATGCCACTGAAAAACTGCTATTAGTGTCGAAAAATAGCTCTTTATATATATGATGATATTTATAATATCAGCTTATTATTTACTACAGTACATAACTCCCTTTCATCATGTCACTTACTCTGATGGGATTCCGGTACAAGGCCTGTTTCCCGGATGAAGGGAAGGACATAGCAATGACTCTGTCTAAAAAGGCACAAAGCAAATGTTATGAAGGTTGTCAGACAAAAGCGTACAGTAGATTCCAAAAAAAAAAAAAAAACCTGAGGAACTCAAACCTGTGACGTATGTGAGGTCCAAATCGAATCCATCCTTTTTGTACCGTCTTTTGTTCTCAGACACCTGAGACATTCACAAATACGAATGCAAGGTCACATTGAACAGAGATCAAAACAGAGATCAAAGTGAATGAGAAACAAGCCCTTGCTTCTTCAAATCCTTACCATTCTTCTAGTGACCTTCTCCATCTCTTTCTTCTGGGAGGCCAGTCGGAAGATACGCACCAGGATAATTATTCTCAAGGACCTCAGAAATGTCACTATCCTGTTGATAGTTGGCAGAGTTCCATACACTTGTTAACATGTACAAAAGATTATCATAGTGTGCTTGAATACCTGAATCTGATTGGTCAGAAGGTTGTGACCAATTTCCCATAACAGCAGCTCTCTTAGTATGGCCTGCTGCAAAGTTTATATTAATGCTCTCATTGTAATATACTTTTGTTTATATAGTAAAAACTCATTTTCAGTGGCTTGGAAAGCTAACGTAACTCTCAAAGAGGTTTAAGAAGATGTTCTTATTTAACAGAGCTACTGCACATACAGTATACAGAGAAAACATTAAATATTATTATATTTAATATACGTTAATATTGTGCATGAGGCAAGGTACACCCTGGACAGGGTGCCAATCCTCACACATCCACATACAGTACATGTGCAACGGGAATCGAACCCTTGACCCTGGAGGTATGAAGCCACAGCACTAACCACTATGCGACTGCACCACTATGCCTCTGCAATTATTTTATATTTGTGAAAAAGGTTTCTGGCGTCTGAACTTTAAACAACAGTCAGAGGAGAATCTGTTCCACTGTGGGAAGTTAATCTTTGTAGTACAAAAAGTTAGATTTGTTGTCTTATGAACTTCAGGACAAAGTAAAACAAGAGGCTGGTGAGGGATTAACTGTTTACAGCTGCTATAATGTAAGTGACAACAGGAATGCGTTTCCAATAGCTGAATATTTGCTGTGGTATAAGTGGAATAAAACGTTTGGGGGTGTGTTGTTTTTGGAAAATACAGTAAACGACGAACCATATTAACTCGTCATCTGTGAGTTTACTTCTCCTGAAAGAAACTAACATACACACTATTAGCGTGTTGATTTACCACGATATGCGTAATGTAATGTAAGTGTTCGAAGTGTGTGTTTGAACTGTGTCGACAGTGAAATGTTCATATCGCTCATGCAGATTCTCAACCCGGATTCCCGGTTGAATTCACTGTTGAAAACACTCTCCTTTAACATTCCCCACAATTAGGCATCCGGTGGTGTATGATTGGGGTATGGGACGAGTTTGGGACGGGTATGGGGAAAAAAATCGTCCTGCTACAGTACCTTTACTAAACTCGGTCGCTATTCACGACCACTTCTGTATGAGTGAATATAACACTCGACTATGAATACTTTATGAAAATAAGACAGTACGGTCTAACGTAGGATTGTTTCAAAAATAAACATATACCTGGGAATGAGGCTTGCTCCTGAGAAATCGGAAAATGTATAGATCATAGTGACAACCAGTGTGATGACCACAATGCAGGCGTCCATGATGTTCAGCTTGGAACTGAAGTACACCTTAAATCTGAAACATAAAGAGTAGGGGGCATTAAGCACTGCATTGTTAATTCCCTTTTCAAGCCTTAAACAAACATTTATATTTGCAACAAGAACATGCTTCATATTGTGCATACAGAGAGTCAGCAGTTCTTATTTTTCTGCATGATTTGCTAGAGTCAGGCAGGAAATAGCTGCCACAACACTTCCTGTATCCTTCTGAAATATCAGCACTCTCTTCTTTTCCTGAGGTATTTTCAAATGTGGGAAGAAGTACATAAAGCTAATGTATTTTCCCCTCATTGCTGCTCCATACTGACCCTTCTACATAAATCCGCAGAAGCACATCGATGAGGAAGAAGAAGGAGATGATAAGTGAGATGGCCTCCAAAGTAGTCCCCACACTCTCACGGTTCTTGGTTGACAGTGACAGGTCAACAATGACCAGAATAATATCCACAAAGATGAGCACCAAGCCAAAGACACTAGAATCATCCACACATAAAAGAAACATATAAAAAGAAGTAATATTTTAAACAAGACAGTCAGAATTGATGATACATGGAGTTTGCCTGCAAAGTACTTTAAAGGATACAGGGATACTATAAGAATATAAATACTCACCGAAAACCAAAAGACATTACAATAGGAGCTATCCATTTCCGAAGACGGCTGAGAAAACAGCGAAAGGCAAATGAGCAAAAGAAATGGAATCTCACTTTATACATTTATCATTTTCCTCTTCAAAGCGTACGATGACAGGAAATCGTCTTACTAGTACATGGTGTCTGGTTCCTCAATTTCCTCTTTGCCATCATCAATTTGAACCCCTGCCTCCTCCATCACACCGTTCCTAAGATTAAGGAAAAACACGAATAGTAAGACAGTCAGTTACCAACCCATTAAATCTGTGGTCCGTCCTGTGTTAAGGACGGATCAACATTTAAACTTTTAATTGAAGAAAAATACCCACAATTAAGTATGTATGTGACCATATAGGCCTGCACAATATATAATTTCTGCTTTAATAGGGCTGCACAATATATATTGTCCTTGGCAATACCAATTATAAATTGAGACATTTAATAAATTGTGCTTGGGACCATCCTGACCTACAGTTTCAGTATCTCTACAGATAATCACTCCAAATAATTCAGGGAAGTCCTTATCCTTGTTACTTCCGGTTTAATTTCAAAGCACATCAGAATTAGTGGGATATCAGAGCATATTAAAATATTTTGTCCATATCATGCAGCCCTACTGTGGCCATGTACAAGGTGGTATCAAAAACTTTCGAGATTAGTTTTGCAACACGCCAACAGATGGCAGCACAGGACTGCACACACACACACAGTCACAGGAAGCCAGTGTGGCAAAAGACATCATCCTGTATATATCGGGAGCTGTGCAACTGGTTCCATTCTGACCATGTGCATCATCACGTCTGCTATTTCATCATGGACAGCAAATTAGAACAAAGAGCAAACATTATGTTTTTGCGTAAAACTGGCTCAACCTGCCATTTGACTTGGTCCTGCAAGTTTACATTTTAATGCTGAAGTGAATAATTCGAGGTGCTTTGGGTGGCACACACTTCAAGAGCAGAGGAACATCATTGCAAGGCGACAAGAAATCAGGAAGACCTTCAACAAGCTCAACTCTAAAAATGTAGAAACTATTTGGCAACTTTTGGATTGTTCTCCAACAATCAGCATGCACAACACTGTCAAACGTCATTGTCGAAACGGTCTGTCAGAGTGCCGTGGATGACCTGTCCTTCATCTCCACGACTGAAAAAGGTGAGGTAGGTCCGCAGCTCGATCAAGTGCATGCTCATCATCTTTTTCAAAATCTGCTGCATTGTGCACTGAGAATTTGTCCCCAGGGACCAGACCAACAAGAGCGAATTCTACTGGTTATAAGGTGTCTGATGGAGAACATATTGCAAAAAACAGAGCTTGTAAACCGAGCTAATCTCAAAACTTTTTGATACCTCCTCATATAGAGGATTTCCCTTAAGTGCGCAGTATACAGTCTTTAAGTGATTATTTAAGATCCCGTTTCCCGTGGCTTGATTGGATTTACATTTTGTGATCACACTTAGTGCTGAGTGAAAGTGTAAACTGAGAAGCATGATGTGCATTGGGCTTAAAAATAAGATGACAGTGCATGAGGGAGAAGAGTAAAGGTCATGAGCGCTGGTTAAGGTTAAGACATTGCACTAAACGTTGTTCACTCACCCATTAACATCTTTGGAATCCAAGTGGGCATTATAATGCACAGAGGTCATTTTAAAGAGATTTTTGTTTTAAGAGAACTTGTCTCGTGTTCTGTTCCATAAGAAGAAACCAGTTGCATTTAAGAGTGTGATTCATGTTATATTTAACATTCTAGAAGAAAACCTCAAGCATAAAACACAATTAAAAAATAAATAAAGTGATGCAGACCACGTGACAGACATTTACCTCAAATAGTCCAGGTTGTTTTTCAAGAGCTCAGAGATTTAATAATCGTGCATGCTCCTACTGCACACTGGAATCTTTGTGGCCTGTTAAAAAAGCAAGCAGCAGATGGGAACAATTGAAAAGCTCAGCAGCTAAAACATCTCAAGTATGACAGCGAACATCTGAGTCAGATTTTCAAGGCGTAACAAGAAGAGGTAGCACTTCGAAAGTTGCTCGTTGTTAAAATTCAATCTACTGTAGAAAACAAACAGATCCAAAGCGGAGAGCATCGAAGAGAAGGGCTTTCTCTACTCTTTGCTCCTTTCTGTTTTCTCACCGTTTCTACGTCCCAAAACTCTTCCAGAAAAAGTGAAGAGCAAAAACAGGCTCTGCTCAGTGTCGCGTGTCTGGTTTTTTTTTCTTTTCTTTAGCTGATTTTCTTTACGATGGCCTGACTATCCCGTGACAGAGGAAACGGTCCAAAGGTTTCCCTTCCTCCAGAGCTCATATTCCACACGTTTATCCGCCCATATTCAGTGTAAACACTACTGAGGAACATTCCCGCCGTGATGATGATGATGATGATGTGTCATTTGAGAACGAGTCGATTCCTCGACTCTTAAACATTATGAACGCCGGGAGTGACTCGTTTTTTTAAAACAATGTTTTGTTTTTTCCTCCCTGACTTTTTCGCTAAAATGTAACAGTATGTTGTCTTCATGAGAGACGATAATCTCATGTAATGTGAACACGAGTGAGTTCAATTTATAGAAAACCCCTTTATTCAATATTCAATAGACAGACTAGAAAACGAAAACGCGTGTAAACTTTTAGTTTTTTCCCCTCTACAGTGGTTATTCTGTTTGGGAAACACAACCAGGTGGTCAGTAATTTTAAATATTCTTTACAGCGGAGGAATTTACAACCTACATTTACCAAAGTTAAATGTTTATAATTGAGTTGAATTCTTATTAGCCTCCTCGACTGGTCATTTGTCTCATTGTCTAGAACACTTTATCCTGAGGCAGGGCACCAATCCATCATAGGGCACTCCAGACAATTTGGGAATACCAATTACCATAGCCCAATCTTCTTGTTTTTTGGACTGAGGGAGGAAACTGGAGTACCCAGAAGAAGCCCACCAAGCACGTTGGTTTGATTCCCGCCTCGGGTCTGTGTGCATGGAGTTCAGTCCATGCACACAGACCCGAGGCGGGAATCGAACCCAGAACCTGGAGGTGTAAGGTCTAACCACTAATCCACCCTACAACCCACAGCTGCCAAAGGAACCGTTGCCAATGTCTTTCTGACACTTCAGCACACCCCAGGGCCCTACAGAGCCATGCTCCGGTGTTACAAGTGGAACCCAAAACCTAGTTGGTTTTAATATTAATTTTTGAACCATTGAACCATTCAACCATGCACTGAACCATTTGAGATTTGAAATAGTCGGCTCTTATGTTTGAGCTGAATCCTGTGATGTGACTCACTGAAAAGCTTCGGAATTCCCATCACTACTTCCCTAAGAGCACAGTCCTAAACCTCCCCCAACATTTCGTTAACTGAAACCAGACAGTCCAAGAATTTTAGTGGCTGTTGTTCTGATATGGGTGAAAAAGTTCTGATAGACAATTTAAAAAAGAAGAAGAAGAAAAAAAATCACCATTTGTCCTTTTAATGCATAGCAGACAGGGTTATGCATTACAGAGAAAGAGAGAGAAAGCGTGTGTGAGAGAGAGAACTTGTGCATGCACAAGCTGCAGTGGCACCTGTGTGTCCAGTTGCTGATGTTCTTTTTATCTGCTAACATGTGCTACAAAATCACTTCTGAGCCCCTCATTAAGAACAATGTTTTAAAACTGGTTAGGGCCTCCCTTTGCTTTAAAAACAGCCTAAATTCTCTCAAGATACAGAAAACATTCCTTTGAGATTACACTGCGTTCCAAATTATATCTTTCTCTGATTTTCATAATTAGTAAATGCAAATGACAGTCAGTATAATTTTCTAGTCATCACCTATTAGGGTATAATTTGAATTTTATTGAACAAACCTACTAATGATAACAATATTTATTTTAAAAATAAAAAACTGAAAATGCACTGTTCCAAATTATTATGCACAACAGAGTTA
>JAOTQY010000008.1:4262740-4273599 GCA_026413445.1 Dolichallabes microphthalmus
CTTAAAAATCGGCACCAATACACTTCTCCTCCATTCTTCTGGAATCCTCTCACTCTCCAAGATCTTGTTAAACAAACAGTATATGCATGTATCATTTGTATGAATGTTGTTCAGTGACCTGTACGTGATTGCAAGTAATCTAAGGTTTTGGTTAGAGAAAATTGGATTAGGTGTCCTGCTAAATTAATATAGTGAGTGGGCCTGTTAATATTAAATGTTGGAGGTTTAATTGTATTCTATGAACAATAGCTAATTCAGTTGATCATAGACAAAAAGTTAGTGTATATACAAGCGGTAGTGAATTCAATTGAAAAAAAATTCTGGTCAGAAGCTTGAGGCTCAAAGGCTGAGGTCCGAATTTCATGTTTGTGTTAGGATTCAGATCTCTATATATGCAGTCGTCATAAGTCTATAAAAATAAACTATTTAAAATTTACATTGATTTGTCCATTCATCATCTACTTTCCCTTTTTTGGAGTAAGCCATGCTGTCGCACTTTCATTTCTGATTCTCTTTCTATACACAATAAACTATTGCATTGTATAGCTCTGTTGAGTGACGTGTATAGCTACTCACAGCTTATGAGAAAAAAACGTTAGATTTCTGGTGTATTAATTATTCTCTTTTATCAGAAATGCCTCAGGGTCACTCGGGCCGGATTCGGACCGGGGTCCGCCATTTAGTGATGCCAGGTATAGGTATAAAACATACTCATAAGTCAGAATTTTTGGTGATTACATAGTGCTTGCGTGGTGTTATGGTCCCATGAATGACATTATGTGATCTAATTGCACTTCACTGGAGCAGTCTGCTGGCACGACATAAAGTATCAATTAAAGAGTGTTCCTTTTTTTCCTAGCTAGAAGCCAATCAACATAATTAGCATCTAGAGCTTATAATTGCTTTTAACATGCAGTCAGGAGAATGATTCATTTGGCCTTAAGCAATGCAGCCAAAGTTGAAACCACTACAGTCAAATGCCACACAATGTTAGATACACACATGATCCATGTGAGTATGGGGAAAATGTGACATTTCTAATTCTTCTTACAAAGGAGATTAGATAACAGATGCAAGGTATTTATATGGAAGAGGAGAACCACATGAAAAATATATGAGCTGTAAAATGTGATATGGCAGAATTACTTTTCTGCTGATTTGTGGTGATCTTTAGTTACATTGTGTTTGCATTCTCAAGTTCAACCTACCAAGCTGTTAAAATTCATCCCACACTGGTTTCTTTCCGCATCCTGGTCTTTCACACCTAACAGAGGGATTTCTTACAATAATCCCTTTCTTCCACTCTCATTTTTCATTCCCCCCTCTTCCTACTCAACTGTGATAGCTAAGGGGTTCCTCGCCCTGAGAGGCAAGTGATAATGATGTAATTCCTCCCGTGACTTATTTGTATAAGACTTCCTGGGATACACTGACGTCAGCTGTAACTAGGGGAAGACTAACTAACCACTACGTAGGTTTCATTTATAACGTGGCGCAACCACCTTTTTTTTTTTTTTTTTTTTACAGACAAGTGTTAATCAGGGACAAAAATCCACTTTAAAGCCTTCTATTACAGTATGTTATTTATATCAAGCCTAGACCTAACAGCTACCCTCTACCATTTCTATGATTTCAAGTAAAATAACCACTGCAGTTCAGATATTATTTGTGCAGTAGATCATTCTGAGCACTGCAGTGTCACTGAGTTGATTTTAAAACACCCCGATGCCACAGAACAGTCTGTCAACTAAAAATATCCAGCCAAGAACAGTTCTTGGGACAGAGACTGACACAAATTATACATGAGGAAAAAATGAGCTATAGTCTCTAAGCAGTTATGTGCATGATGATTAAATGAGTCCAAACAAGTAGACAGAAATGTTTAAAAGCCAAACCACAAAGCAATCACCATGTCCATGTTGCTGGTGTTTTGAGCATGACCTACAGTACCAGCCAAACATCAGCTGGTCAATGGTCCTATGGGAAAACCCTCTTAATGTATTAAGTGGTTAAAAAACGACGCTGAGGTCAAGCATAGAACCGATGAACTACAGATGTATGATTCATGTCCAAAAACAGCCAATAATAAATCATAAGCCTTTGAGAATTAGAAATTCAGTAAATTATCGACTAGTAACTTACGATTTGTTGGTCTGCACGGATCACTTCGTGTGCTGTCAGTGGAATGGTTGCTGGATCCAGAAGACACACTGGAGCTGCGGACAAAGCCAAAGGCAGCAAGGCGAGCTGCGGGGATGCGAGAGTAACCGGGAGGGCGCAGGCCTGATGGAGCTGGTTTGGGCAAAAGAGATTTAACAGCCAGTCCTGCTGATGGTGCCTTCCACTGGTCTAAGAAAATGAACAAAAAAGATTTTTTTTTAAAGTAATGCAAATATCCTGTAAGAATTAATGTGTTCATGTATACTGTATGTGGAATGCATAAATTGGCTCCAACTCCTGGTTTATCAATCTTGTTTACATTTTATTAATATCTTCATTATGTACAGCAAACATATTGGTCTTGTGTATAATTTTTTTCTCTCTCTCAAAAAAGTTTTATTTTATTATTCAATCTTCCATGTTTGTTACAATGCAAATTCAGTTTTGCATACAACATCCCGCATACAGCGGATCTCTCTAACATCTTATAAGGCAGAAAAAAAAGTCCTGGTCTGCATCACTTCACCTGCTTAGTCCAGCACAAATTATTGAATTGCCAGCAATTTTTTAACACTTTATGACATCTTGAATATTTCTTCGAGCTATTTCCCAAGTGAAGGCTGTACAGGCGTGCTCTAGCTCGGGCTTGCTTTAAAGGGTGTTAAATATAACATTGTCAAGAACTGGTTTCCAACAAACAGTACAGTACATGGAGCATAAATTATGTGCTCAGGCTTTGGTATTGGGAACATAACCGCAGCCGTCAAGCAAAACACCAAATTAAGTTCCTTCAGTGCGAACAGCCACTCGACACTTGGCTAAAGCCCATATCCCACTGCTTTGATGAAAATCCTATTGTCATTTATTATTATCACTTGTCATACTGTATAAGATTGTGCCATTAGAATTCTACAACATCCTGTGTGATATCTGTACATACATAGAAACTCATTTGTATAATAAAATTATATTAAGACATACAGCGAATATTGTGACTAAATGACTTTATTTCATTATTAAAATAAATACGTATTATGTTAAATAATTACATATTAAAGTAGCATTCTTCTCTGCGTAACTTTAAGGGGGCGGCGCCCCAGCGCCCCTTATTGCCCGGCCGCCACTGTATGACATCCTGCTATGCATCAAGGCAACAGGTATACACTAAGATTTTAATTAAAGTCAAAAGACCATTCCAGACATTCATTATCTACTGTCTTTAGGAACATTAGTGCTAAAACAGCTGGCAACAAGCATGTTACATTTTGTGTATAATCAATGAATTATTTTCTTTTTCAGCAGCGGCAAAAGAACCTCTTATGTACAAAATAATATCTTTACATATACAAACATGCACCATATTCATAAGGAGTGGAGGAGGGGATGAACCCACTGGCCCTGCATTAGGCCAGTGATGATCCAAGTATGATCCCCTTCTGACTCCTGAAAATAAATTGTCGCTGGTCTCCGTCCCATAAGCCCTGCTCCTGGAGTGCTGCATAATGCATTCTGAATGAGCGCCTCAAAAGGCACAAATCATCACCCTTTCTCACTATTCCTTTCAATTCTCGTCACTGCTCCCATCGATTTAGGGGAAAAAATCATCTGGACACTGAATAAGTGTATATGCGGTACTTGCACGTGCACACACTTACACATAAATTCAGACACCAATATAAGGATTTTTAATGAAACTGCAGTCAGTTTTCTCCTCTGAGGAAAAGTTGTGATCATTAAAGATAAATGTGTTCCAGCTTCCTCCCTCACCCAACCCAATCTCTCTTTCTCTTTTTCGCTCTCTCTCTCTAGACTAGCGAGGAAACCAATGTTTCATAAACATTCATTTCCAACCCTCTGCTTTCCTGTCTAAGCAAACAAATAATTCATAGTGATTTGCTCTTTTCTTTCTTTTCTTATGCATTTTGACTTTTTCTAAGATGTGTAAGGATGTGTAGGATATTGTAGGATTTGTGGAATGAGCACAGTTACATTGTAGTATGATGCTTCTAAGATTTAGTTAGCAGAAGCTAAGAACACTTTCTTGTTGAGAGATTTTGCTTTTTCATTTGGTATTCAGCTTCATAAACAGCCTTGGATTCTTTCTTAATGTGTGTATTCTGAGCTGTGAGGTTAATCTGCTTGATACCGAACAGAGGGATTTAACCTCAACCCACATTACAAAATGATTTTACATACACAACTAGCTTGCAGCTTTTTTTTTTTTTTTTTTTTAAACAAAAGGGCAAAACTCCAAAATCCTACTGTATATCCTGGAACTTTGTGGTATATTCTGATTCCTTCCATTATGACACATCTTGTGCCTACCATATACTGTATTATACTGTATTATATATACCATATATACCATATATACTGTACCATATACCATATACATGTACCATATACCATATACTGTACCAGGGACAAACTGATTCATACGCATTCACATTCCATACAAACTTAAATAATTCTTTTGATTGTGTAAAGCTGCTTTGAGGGAATGACAATTGCTTAAAGCGCTATACAAATAAAATTTAATTGAATTGCATTGAATATTAGCAGTTAAACATAAGGAGTTCTACATCATTTTGATTGAACACCTCACTGTAGAATGCACAAGCATTTATATACAGATTATGAACCTAATGTGTCCATGATGTTAAAATGTTCATTTGAAATGATGGAGTTGTGTGCATGTGTCTAATTAGCACCAAGGCATGCAAAATAATTCACCTTTCAAATATGTTAGAAATCTCAGAAGTGCTATGTGAGCATGACTCAGTAGCAACACCAAATCCATCGCCAGCTACAATCCCTTGAAGGATTCAGCTAAATTCTTTTATGGGTAACATCCTGTCAAAGAGCATTTTCTTCCCTGGCAACCCAATAATGAGCCAGTTTATAGTTAATAAAAAGTCTCCTGCTCCGTAGTTTTAACCTTTTCACATCCACTTTCCCACATCTCCACATCAGACTCATCCATAGCATGCATGTCCAATTACTTCCCCTACCATTAGATTACTTGCAGCTTCATTTATGGTTGGTACATTGGTAATAAAATTTAACTAGCCTTACCTGACGTCTCTGGTGGGCTTTGAGTGGATGGGGTTACTAATGAGGTGGTTTGCGCAGTCACTGATGGAGTCACTGCTTGAACTGGTTGACTGAGAGCTAGAGGTGACTTCTGTGCTGTGAAGATCCTGCTCTTAGCAGCCACAGATGGAGACTTGCTGACAGCACCAACACCAAGCTGGGGTCTCAGGGTTCGAGAAGGCTGTAAAAAACCTCCTGTATCTTGAGGTACTGTCTGGGACTCTGATAGATCCTTGGCACCAGAGGAAATCTTAAATATAGCATAGGATAAATAAAATCCATCATTATAATTCAGGTTTCTGAAAAGGCATCCATCATTTTCAATTATTCTAAAAAAACAAAAAACAAAACTGAATTATGTGTCAAAAATCATTGGGAAGTAATATACAATATGAGGTAGATGTTTGCTCCCCATGATTTCAGCATTACACAGACCACTACCATTTCAGCATCCATGCTGCTATGAAAAAAGTACCATCTCAACATTTTTGATCATCGCTATTTCATTGATAAATGTGATAAAAGTGGGTAACAAATTATACTTAGCAACAAATGGGCTACAATAATTACTGATAACAACTTGTAGGTAGGTTATCCTGATAAAAATAATGCACATAATATACTGTCAAGCATTTCATCTAATACATAAGACAGGGCTTCACTGGCTTTTTCTAAAGGCCATTTTATAGACATCATAAACACTCAAGTACTCCTTAGAGTCAAGCACTTGCTTAATGTCGACCCTGTTAATGTAGATTTATTTCTGGTTGCCACTGTTGTCTTAGCAGCAGCCAATACTTCTCTGTTCATTTTCTCAAGGTGACCTTGATTAAAATTGTTACTTGGATTATTATTCCAAACATACTGTAACTAGATACTTTATTGATCCTGAAGGAAAATCCAGAATTCCATTAGAGAGTAACAGAAGATTATTCGCACAGGCCAGTTTTCAGATGGAAGGAAAAAGTAGTTTCCTGGGATTTGGATGACATAGAAATGAGGAAATATGACAAAGTTACCAAAAGAACTCTGGCATATTCTCCAGCACAATCGTTAAAACCTCCCAGCTGTCTTATAAAACTACACAAATCTGTATCTAACACATTACTTTTAAGTAAAGAATTTTTACATCAAATAGTGACTGTATTTATTTCATTACTCTTTAGAGCTCTTTATAGAGGTTTCTTTTATGCAGAAACATTTTTAAAGGCATCGTTTTTTTTTTGGATGTGCAAGACTTTTGCACTTCACTGTAAGACAAAAAGCTATTAATTTTTACTGAGCGTGCTGGAGAATATGGGTTCTTCTGATAACTGTGTCACACTTGCTCCTTTCTATTTTCAAGCAAAACCCAAAAGCTGGTCTGTCATGTAATATGTGGCTTTCTCTACAGACATGTAAGTATTCTTGTGTAATGTTATTTATTCCTTTATTTTTTAAATAAGTTTGGAAATAGTGAATTATTTTATACATAATAATGCAGATGCGATAAACATATGTAACAAAATATGTACTGAAGACAATACAGTATATATTATGCTAATATAAATACAATATTTATAAGCAAACATATCAATTCTTAAATATTGTATATAATTTAAAGTTCATATATAATTCCATCTTATTAGCTTTTGTACTAATTAACCAGATTGTATCTTACCGCTGCATTAAAAAATTTGTTGCCCATAGAGCCACAGAAGTTGTTTGTCCTCCCTACAGCTTTGTGAGGCATGGATTGGCTGGATGGTTTTGTCCCAGACACTATTGAATCAGGAGATATATTTCGGACTTTCTGAAGCTCCTGTCTATACTTTTCATATAATAGGTTAGAGGCACTCAGCACTGGAGCTCCCGCTGAATCTACTGCTGGTGTTTTGGCATGTGGAGAACTGGTGGAGTTTGAAAGTTTAGTGGGTAGTGAGGAGACTTCATATGGGCTATCAGTGGCCTGGGGCTTAATCTGTGGGCTCTTGCGTATATAGGTGATGATTTTAGGGCGAACACTTTTCGGCTTTGGGGGGCACTTTGGTGGAGAAGAAGTTACATTAGAGCTTTGTTGTGGTACAGGAGTTTGGACATTTGTGTTTATGGTGGTTTTGACTGGAGGTCTCAGGCCAAAGCCATACCCTTGAGAAGCACCGTAACCCAGCTGTGGGCCTCGAGAAGGTACTCGGCTTCTCCCAGGAGAGATGGGGGGACGTCTCTGAGGAGACCCTGTACTTTTCGGGGATGGGGGTGTTGGAGCCCTGGTAGGGCTGCTGTAGGTTATGTGGCTCAAATGACTCTTCTTGTCCAGGGGACCAGCATTCTCAGCTGAACCTTGCCTTCTTAGGATAGAGCCTGCCTTGGTAGAAGTCTGGCTGGACTGCATCCCTAAGCCTGAGCTAAGAGATGGGGCATTATTATTAATTTGCACTGGGTCCTTTAGGTCTGGCTGATAACTGCTGTTTTTAGGACCTTTTAGTTCTGAAGAGGGAGAAGCTCGCTCTCCTTGAGGGGTGTCTTCATAAGCAGGATGTCCTGTGGTTAGCTTTGGCTCCATTCCTGGAGAGAGTGGACGTACAAGCTGCCTGCAAGAAGGTGGGACTCTTTCAAAATTTCTCTGGAATTTAGCAGACAGGACATTCTCCTCTCTGTTGTATCCTCTGTTTGTACTCCAGCATTGCCTATCAGTCAGACAGTTACCATTTTCAATGCTCGATCTACGCTCATGTGTTGTTTCCTGAGGCAGTAGAGTAGGACTATGGTTCTGATCTCTCTTTCTGAGTTGATCTTTGTTTTGTGTAAAAAGGATAAGGGACTTATTTGTGGCTGGCTGCTGGAACTGGCACTTCTCTGAGGTAGGCTTAATGGGTAAGGAAGAAGGACACTGTGTATGTCCTGCACTATCAAGAGCACTTGCCAAGCTTCCACTGAGGTTCACTGCTGAGAAAGTGGGGACAAAGACATTGTTCTCTGAGTTACTACGTGTCTCTCTCAGCCTCCTCTGTTCTCCAGACCTAGAGGCAGATGTCCTGAGGTCCAGAGGCTGAGTGCTTTGATCTGCATCTATATCCTCACTGTGGTTGGCATTTAGGTCTGTCTTGCTTAAGTCACTGGCAGGGTCTGAACATGGGAGAGTAGATTGTCTCTGACGAAAGATTTTCTTTTCACCCTCTATACTTGTATTGTGACCTCTCACTTCTCGCTCTGTTACAAAAGCTTCCATTTCCTGACACTCTAATAATTCAAACTCTTCCAGCTCTGGGTCCTCACTGTGGGCATGTGTGCCCCAAATAATAATCCTTTCCTGAGTGCTGCTGTGTGACAACAGGGGAGGTATTAAACTGCCTCTCTCAGTGTGGCTTTCTTCCATAGGGATTTGGTTAGCATTGGCATCTCCATCAGGATAGAGGAAAGGCTGCTTGTTGTTCTTCTTCATTTCTTTGTGCATACTGTCACTGGGGCCCCTTATGTTCTCTTCCGTACTCATGTTGTACAAGTCCAAAGATCTCTCTTAAAAGCTTTCCACTACTATGGGATCCATTAAAGGCTTCACTCCCCTCTGGGCTTTTCTCTCCATTCGTGGAGTGAAATTTTGAAATCTTATCATTTTCATCTTTGCTGGAAATCAAACTTTTGATATCCTCTTCATTTCACAGCTGGACATAGTGCTTTAAGCACTATTTTCATTACATTTCCAGAATTAGATAGAAACATCATCAACCATCAAGCCTAATCATGCACAAAGGAAGGGAAGGGGGGAAAGAGAGAGAGAGAGAGAGAGAGAGAGAGAGAGAGAGAGAGAGAGAGAGAGAGAGAACAAATACATTATTATATATTATTATAAATTGATATACAAAATCACCATTCATTTCCGCTACACGGCTTCTATCTAAACATATCCACTGCATGTATCAATAGCAGAAAATATCAAGCATTATTATTTAGTTTGCTTGATCTTTACCTTTACCTCTTGTCTCTGCTAGCCACCTACTAACTAGGCCTCTTAGTTAGCTAGTTTAGGTTTTCTGTTAATTTATGTTGTAATTTATGTTGCATGTAGCACGTTGGTCCTGGAGGAACGATGTTTCGTTTCACTGTGTACTAACTGTATATGGTTGAAGTGACAATAAAGCCAACTTGAACTTGTACTTGAAGCTACATATTCCTAATATGTGCATTGTGAAAAACAGAATGGAACAGGCTCCAGGCTCCCTGTGACCCTACACAGGATAAGCAGTATATACTTATCATAGATGGATGGATAGATGGAGTTTTAAATGAAAAGGTTGTTTAAAATAGTCATTTCTTATCAATTAAACATGAGAAGTGTGATTTCAATTGTCTAAAAAAAGTTATCAGTCTAAATAAAACACCACAAGAAGCTGATATATTTCTGATATGGGTCATTTGTTGAATGTGTTTGTAGCCATATAGAAACACCAATGTCACATGAGCAGCAAGACTGTTTTCATTTTGTACACATTGTTTATATTAGTAGAATAGTACAATAAGAAAGATGTATTAAGATAATCTGGAGCCAAGTTGCACATTCATGCAAATTGAAAGTAGAGAAGGAATATGGGTGACTGACAGCACTATCAATAATAGAACCATAAGCTAGACAACAATCCTGGCAACAAAAAAGCACAAATCAATCAACATTCCATCCTACTATGTAAAAAGTGGAAAGATTACACAAGTTTAAAGACACAACAGTTCTATGTGAAGGTATGTAATGTATGAAGTATGTTGTTTGATGTGGTATTTAGTCATTCATGATTATTCTTATCCTCTCCTAAGGAACATATGTTAGAAAAATCTTTCATGCGTTTTCTCTTCCTTTTTCATTAGGACTTCGATGACAATGACAAACTTTATTTGTCTATTTCTATAAAATATATTTCCATATATTTATGTATTCCTGTATAAGCCTAATATTATACATTATTATTATTACAGAATTCAAGTAGAACCCATATAGAAAGCCAGGTACACAAACCATCCAAAGTATCCATGAGGAAGCTTTTACCTGAAAGGGTACCACAATTTTTACATACAGTACATAGACAGTATCCACATTTTACTGCAAAAATTTTAAAGTGTCATAATGAACATAATACTGATAATCCATCTAGGACATTCACATGGGAATTTTGGGAACACCAATTAGCCTAATCTGCATGTCTTTAGACTGTGGGATAAGCAGATGGGAGGAAACTGGAGTACCCGAAAGAAGTCCATCAAACAAGGGAAAAAAAACATGCAAACCCCAGGCACACAGACCCCGATGCGGGAATTGAACCTGGACTCTGGAGGTGCAAGGCAACTATGCTAACAACTAAGCCACCATGCCGCCAATACTGTTAATAACCAGCTTGTGCCAAGTTTAAGATTTCCAGATTTTAGGTCATGTTCTTCTTCCATGTAAAAACATATCATCATGTCTCAGATGAATAGTCTGACAGAGATATGATTAGTTTGTCATAACACAGCTGGCTTCCCTAAAAATGACACTGTGCATGCATCAGTCATGATGGAATAGGAATACAGTGGTGTGAAAAACTATTTGCCCCCCCTCCTGATTTCTTATTCTTTTGCATGTTTGTCACACAAAATGTTTC